>CANNZV010002395.1:0-60859 GCA_947561585.1 Caprella mutica
CCTAGCCTCTAGGTAGATTATTATTACCTAGATAGGCATCAAGGAAATTTCTAAATTAGATACACAATTATACTTATCAATAGATTACTTAGGTTAAGTTAAAGAACAGTTAACTTAGGGTAGGGTCAAGCAGGTAAATTGTGGCCCACTAACTAATTGTGGCCTCTAACAACAGAAACATCATAGCTTCAAAACACTCGTTAAAAACATAAAGTAATAAATTATAGCATGCACTGCGCTTATTTTGATAGCTATGCAACATTTTAATGTAATTTCGGTTCAGAATGTTTTAGTGACTCTCTTGAGAGGGCTGCAATTAAAAATTAAAGGGCCGCAATTTACCTGCGTGACCCTAGTATACCCTGGATGGATAAATATAATAGGCAAGTTGTTAGTTTGTAACTACCTATTTGGAGTAGGTAGTCTACCAGTCTGTATTTGGTGCACAAAATTTTACTGACTTGTAGAAAAAGCTAAAAAAATCCACAATAAATTTCAAGTAATTTGACTGATCCACCAACATTTGACCCATTTTTCCACCCAAAATTAATGGTAACATAGGATTAAATAGCTAAAAATCCACTGACTTTGCCAGAAATTATTTTTAATGTAGAAAAATTCCACCGACAAGTCAGTGGAATTTACCATGAAATACAGACTGGCCAGTCTGTATTTGGTGCACAAAATTAACTAACTTTTTGAAAAAGCTGAGAAAAACCACCATAAATTTCAAAATTTCCAGTAACTTTGCTGATCCACCAACATTTTATCCATTTTGCCACTGAAAATTAATGGTAACATAGGAATAAATAGCTAAAAATCCACCGACTTTGCCAGAATATTATTTTCAATGGAGAAAAATTCCACTGACAGGTCAGTGGAATTTACCATGAAATACAGTCTGGGTAGTCTGTATTTGGTGCACAAAATTAACTAACTTTTTGAAAAAGCTGAGAAAAACCACCATAAATTTCAAAATTTCCAGTAACTTTGCTGATCCACCAACATTTTATCCATTTTGCCACTGAAAATTAATGGTAACATAGGAATAAATACCTAAAAATCCACCGACTTTGCCAGAATATTATTTTCAATGGAGAAAAATTCCACTGACAGGTCAGTGGAATTTACCATGAAATACAGTCTGGGTAGTCTACACTTATTTTGCCAACTATTATACTAAAACTATCTACTAATTTAATTCACACCAGTTAGAATTAGAAAGAGGCTGATGCCAACTCCCACCGGCTAAACTTACACTACACTCTAGGTGTAGTGAAGAAAGCCGTTAAAAACTACCACAGGACAGTAACCAGGTAATGAAACAATATATTTATATATTGATTGAGATATTTAGTAAGAAATCAGCAATATGGTGAACATAAACTATGAGCAAAGCGAACCTCTTTCTCAATTTTATTAACCAAAATCTTGCAGAGTGGAAAGACTTGGGAGCGATTGACGAACCACCAGCTACAACCAAGTCCAATCCAACAGCTGATAAGATTCAGATTTTAAAGCAAAGGGAGGAGGTTGCCCATATGATCGGACCTACACTCCCCGGATGCAATCATCATTAGGCTGTCCATTCTAAAGACTTCATTGATCATACTTAAAAAAAGTTAAAAATGCAGTGCATGATAATTCTGCTCTCTACAAATATAATATACAAATTCTAAATGTGATAAAAAGAAAATAGCAACAGACCATGAATCCACACACACAACACCACAAGCTCACCACACCTCATTCAATCAATCATTCTTAACTTTTTTCCCTTTCCTTCCACATAGCTTTCAAGTAGGCTTTAGCATCATCTGGACTTAAACCATCTACAAACAATAAAACTTCTTCCAAAGATTTGTCAGCCATACCACTCTGATATGTTCTAAACTATTACATTCCAAAAGAAAAAGCTCCATACTCTCCTCACAATCCAAATTACATAACTTACAATTGATATCCCCATTCTTAAAACGCATTCTCCAACCTAATTTCAAACAATTTGATCTGGCTCTAAACATTAAAATAAACTCCTCGGTGTTGTCGTAAAATAGTTCCTCTTTCATTTCCCTTTTAAAATGCTTATATAGACCTAAGGTAGATTTTGAATCCAACTATTCTCTCCATCTATTTCCATCATAGTCCTCAACCATACTTTCTAACCTTTCTTTTGTCATCTCACTAAGTTCCCTAACATTTTCAATATTCAAAATTTCTAGGTACTCTTCAATTACTTTCACTAGTTTATCATCACCTTTTTCTAATTGTTCTTTAAAAATTTCTCCCACCATCTCATTTTCAGCAGAGTACAAATGTCTAGCAAAATTTAATTTCACTTTTATATCCCTTGCTTTCAGACTTCTACTCTTAATCTCTCCTCTCATGGCCACTATTGGGGTATAACCAGGGGCTGCTTGGATTTTTCTCCAAACAGAGTTTTCTGTTTTCTCAATCTTTAACATCTCCCCATTTGTTCCATACCAACAGTGACTCTCCATACTTAGCTAATACTTGGCATAACTGCATTGTTCCAATAAGTATTTCCCATCATTATTCTATTACAGCTCTTCATTATTACACTATAGGTCAAATTTGCCATTCTTTCCATTTCTTTCAACTTATATTCCTTATGACTTCTAAAACATTTTCTACTACCATTAATAGTAAGACCTAAATACTTCATTTCATCTTCACATCGATTCCACTTATTGCAATAGGCTTACTCTTCATATTGAAAATCATTGAAACACTTTTACTCTTATTAATTTCCTGTCCAATTTTCCTGCCTGTAGCCTCAATCAACTCCAAATTTCTCATTTCAGCTATATTCTTAGTCAAGAGCAGGCCATCGTCTGCAAAAAATTGAACTGGTATATTAAATCTCTCATTCCTAAAACCTAGCCTTTCTTTAACTGCCTCTTCAATGACACTATTCAGCAACAAGATGAAGAGAAGAGGAGAAACAGTACATCCTTGTTTAATTCCACTACTAATACCTACACTCCCTATCTCCTGACCATTCATCCACAGTTGAGTACTGTCATTACTATACACCTTGGACAACACATCAATGACATTCTCATCACCTTTTTCAGGCAACTAATCAGCTCCTCTCTTTTGATGGAATCGAATGCCTTGGAAAAGTCTACAGCAGTAACTACTAATGGATGATTATTATTGTAAGCTTCCTAAATGCAATAATTGAAAACAAAGTTACAGTCTTCTATTCTTCTACCCTTTGTAAATCCAGCTTGAAATACATTCAGTTTCTCATTCCTCTCAGCATGCATACTTATATTTTCCTTAATGACTGCCATAAATAGTTTATATGAAACATTTGTAATAGCTATAGGTTTGAGTTCATTATATTTAGGCTTTTTCTTCTTTGGTATTAGTACACTTTTGGGAGTTATCCATCCTGGTGGTATCATACTTGTTCTGAGAACTTCATTCACACTTTCACACAGTGCACTCACACAAGTATCACTGCCTTCTAACCATTTATAAATTTCAGGTTTGATACCATCTAGACCTGCTTTTCCAACTTTCATTTTCCTGATCTGCTTTCTAATGTCCTGATTGATTACATGCACATCTTATATTTTTGCTTACCCTATCTACATCTATCACTCCACCCATATCATAATGTTCTTATAAATCTGGCACTACATACATACTTTGCATATCATCAACTCTTGTTATCGCTCACCTACTGCCATCTTCCAGTCCAACACGCTCCATCAAATTCCTCACAAAATCATATGCAGGTCTCAGTCACACAGGCATCATTCTACAATAATCAACTCTCACTAGATCATTGGAAGATTCATGGACATATTTTCTCTTCTCTTCCTCATTCCACTGTTCCTCTATTCTATTCTCATGCTTTTAATACACACTTCTCCAGTAGTCTTCAACTTTCTTCTCCCATTCACCACTCCTTATAATCTGTCCATCATCATCATAAATCTCTACATGATCATTACATTTCTTATCTCCTCTTAATTTTTTAATATTTTCCCAAAGTTTCTTACTATTATCACAACTTTTGATTTCAAGAGTTAATTTTAGTTCATGGGCAGTTATAGCATTCTTAACTAGCAGTTGTTTTTTATGCTATTTCAAGCTGCTCCTTTTGTGTTTCATCTCTGTTGTTCTTCACATGCCTCTCAAGTACTCTTCTCAATTCAATCTCATCTTTTATTATTTTATTAAACCAAACCGGGTTTTCTTTATTGTTCTGATTATTTCTTACTTTGATTTTCCTTCTTAAAACTTCCTCTGCTGTCAACTTAATGCATTTTTCAAAATTAATCATACTCCTGTAATCCTCATTTCTAATTCTTTCCTCCATTTGAGCTACAAAAGGCTCTTTAAGTTCATCTTTTGTACAATAATATTCCTTATTTATTTGTTCATTTTTTCTATACTCACATTCACCACCTACTATAAACTTTACCCCTATAAGACAGTGATCAGAGAGGTCATACATAACCTTATCCTGGTCAATGGTCATTTTCACAAAAATTTTATATATCATTTCATTTACCATGACAAAGTCAATAACACCCTTCACACCATTTTCTTCTCTAGTTATTATTCCATCACACCCATCATCACTATTCAGTAAAATTAAGTTATATTCTTCAATAATTTCTAACACATATCTTCCATTATTGTCAAGATGCTGATCCCCTATAAATCCCAAGTGCCCATTATAATTGCCTAAAACCAATAAACCCTCTCTCTCATTTGTACCCTCAACAATTGAATTTAGTTCTCTTCTAATTTTACCATTTCTGGTCTGATTCATAACATCCATGTAAACTAAAACTATATTAAACAAGAAACCCCCTATTCTAGGTTTTAAATGCAATATATCAGAACTATCAGTATTCATTAGGATTGTACCAAACTCAAATAAACTTTTATCAATCAGGGCCATCAACCCACCTCCTTTTTTATCATTCATTTCTCTTTTCTTCACCCATTCCTCATATCACTCTGGTATTTCTACTCTACTATAATTTTCATGTGTTTCATTAAGACACAGGATATTATTTTTATCATTTTTCACAATATCAAGTAATTGTGTCAATTTACTCTTATTAATTGCTCTAATATTCAATAGCCATATATTCATTTCATTTTTATTCCTCCCATTTACTGAAAATTCTGTTTAATTAGTTTTCCTTTCTTAATTTTCCATCCCTTTTCCCCTTTATCCTGTTTCCTCTTTCAGTTGTTCTCTAAGCTTCTTCTCCTCTCTAGTCAAATCTAAATTAATTAATACCTTTCTGTAGAGTTCATTGGAAGATTTCTTAAGGAATTTAGCTTTCTTAAGGATCTCCCACTTTTCCCATACACTTGACAATTTCATGAGCAATGGCCTAGCTCTAGACTGATTCACATCATACTTTCCAAGTCCTTTCACCATTTTAGTTTCATAGCTCTCACATCCTAATTCATTCTTAAATATTTTGTCACAGAATTGTTCATCATCCTTCTGTCTTTGCTTTCCATTCCTTTCTTTAGACTCAGAAATATTTAACATAACCAAGTTATTTTCTGTCTTTCTTCTCTTCACCTTCTTTCATTTTTTCAAATAGCTTAGTAACTGTAATGGTTATCTCCTTAGTAACATCTGCTTTTACTTCACCCTTCACATCCTCCACTCTCTTCTGCAACAGTCCTAGTCTTTCAGTGAGTAATCTATTCTCCTCTTTCAACTTAAGATTCTCCACATTCAGAGCTTCATTTTGTTATTTCAGATTGCCAATATTTACTCTAGCGTCAGACCGGGTGGCTTTGCGCACTTCAACATTCCGGGTGAAGTTGCGCATCGGTAATTGACGGTGAATGCGTGAAAATATTTCAAATCTGACAACACCATTGGAAAGAGCAGCTCTTAAACTCCCTAGTGCATAAATTTCACGAAAATTGTAATAGATTAAGTATAGATACTAAGTGTTCAAACAGAGACCTATGTTTTTTATGGCAAAATAATTATTTTGGACTAGAATCGAATCTCCGCGAACTATGCTGTAGTGTTGATAATTATGCTCCAATTTGATTGCAATTTACGTTGGATACGCATAATTTACTGCAGATAAACGTCATGTAAGATGATTTTAATAATAATTATAAATTATTGAGATATAACCAATATACTAGATGCGCAAGATCACCCTGAGAATATTTTAATTCACGGGTGGACTTGCGCACATTTATTAATAAAGTTAAAGAGCTCTTATTCATTAATAAACCTGTGATATTCATCCCCGATACTCCTATATCACGGCAGTTGCACAGCAGCCTCGCCCTCACAGCAATTGCACAGCAGCCTCGCCCTCACGGCAATTGCACAGCAGCCTCGCCCTCGGCCCCTCACGGCAATTGCACAGCAACTTCGCCCTCAAGGCAATTGCACAGCAGCTTCGCCCTCACGGCAATTGCACAGCAGCCTCACGTTAATTCCACAGCAGTCTCACGGCAATTCCACAGCAGTCTCACGGCAATTCCACAGCAGTCTCACGGCAATTCCACAGCAGACTCACGGCAATTCCACAGCAGTCTCACGGCAATTCCACAGCAGTCTCACGGCAATTCCACAGCAGTCTCACGGCAATTCCACTGCAGTCTCACGGCAATTCCACAGCAGTCTCACGGCAATTCCACAGCAGTCTCACGGCAATTCCACAGCAGTCTCACGGCAATTCCACAGCAGTCTCACGGCAATTCCACAGCAGTCTCACGGCAATTCCACAGCAGTCTCACGGCAATTCCACAGCAGTCTCACGGCAATTCCACAGCAGTCTCACGGCAATTCCACAGCAGTCTCACGGCAATTCCACAGCAGACTCACGGCAATTCCACAGCAGACTCACGGCAATTCCACAGCAGACTCACGGCAATTCCACAGCAGTCTCACGGCAATTCCACAGCAGACTCACGGCAATACCACAGCAGACTCACGATAATACCACAGCAGACTCATGGCAATTCCACAGCAAACTCACAGCAATTCCACAGCAGACTCACGGCAATTCCACAGCAGACTCACGGCAATTCCACAGTAGCCTCACTGCAATTGCACAGCAGATTGGGGCAGTTGCATGGAAGATTGGGGCAGATTCATGGCAGTGGCATAGCATATCGCCAGTCTGCAGAATGTGTCTCTTCTCCCGCAGAGACTTTATTTTGAGAGAGTGCTACTCTCTGACTCTCAGCAGCAGATTCAGAATCTCCCGCAGCTAAATTAATGATAAAATAGGAATTAATTCAAAATCTCCCGCAGCTAAATTAATGGTAACATAGAAATTAATTCAAGATCTCCCGCAGAGATCTACAATTTCTAAAATTCAATCAAAAACTCCCGCAGAGTCTTGGAAAAATGTTCCATATTCTGCAGACTGGGCATATCGGGATAAGATTTTCTATGCACAGTTCATACATAGGATGAACTTGCGCACTGCGCAGTTTCACATTGGGTGAATTTGCGCAGTGCGCAAGTACACCCGGTAATTGCGCAAAATTCACCCGGTTTATCCCCACGACCTTTGCTCACAGTTTTTCAATGATAACTTTTTTTCTATTGAACTTAAAGAGTTGAAACTTGGTGAGCACCTAGGTCTACCCTTCATCTATCTGCACACAAAAAATCAGATTGCTGACTTCTCTAGTTTTTTCGTAAAATCAAAGTATGCAGAAAATGCGCAAAGCCACCCGGTCCGACGCTATTACGGTGCTAGTTCCGTATAATTTGAATTTCAGTTTTAACTTCTTCTCCATCTCTACCTAATATTAATAACTAGTATACTATCCCGTTAAAAATAATGTTTTTTTGATGGAAATTGAATTTTAATTCAATGAATTTTCTGAAAATTTTGAGTTTTCGGAAAATCTTCAGTACCAACCTATACGGAAAATTTTGTGTTATGGGAAAATTTAGTTTTGGAAAAATTGAGCTGTAGGAAAATTTTGAGTTTTGGGAAATTTTCGAGTTTTTGGAAAATATTGAGTTTTATAAAATAAAATTCTTGAGCGTGATGGATTAATACATATATAAAAACACAATGCTTTTTATTATAGGTTGGGATAATAATAAATTTTGTTTAATGTCATTATTGCTCTCTATCTTAAATTTCTATTTTTATATGCTTTACTTTATGATTTCCAAGGGCATTCGTGAGTCCTATATAGATTAATTAGTTGTTCAACAGCAGCTCTACTCGTTGTAAGCCATTTTGCAGGAGCTTCGATGTTAACAACCTCCCCCTGGTGCATCAATGGACTGACTGAGTGACAGTGAGTGTCACTCAGAGTGTCGAAAAGAATGGCCAAGGTGAATGTTGAAGTGAGCCTCAAGTTGCCCGCTGGTTTGCCCCTCCACTGCGCGTTTGCCCGTTGTTTCAACACTCAGAGTGTGCAAAAGAGCCTCAATGTAAACGGGGCTTTACTCACAAGCACATCAATCATTCTTTCAACCTCACTCACACTGTTCCCAAAAATCAAGAACTGACAAGCTTTCAGCTTTATCTATTTTGCGGAATGGCAGAATGTGGAATAGTGCGAAATTACCACAGTTCATAGTATTCTATGAACTGTGGGAATTTGGTATAGTTAAAACAGGATACAGTAACATAGGTAGGTACAAAGGCTACAAAATTTCGTCTGAAATATTAACCTGAACGACTAAAATACCAGAAGAATGTAACCTTGGTAGCAATAAGCCTGGTTCGCACGATCATGTATGCATGATAGTACAAGCATGATCAGGCGTGCCGAACCTGGTACTATTGTACCAAATTTGGTACTTTTGATCCCTCAATCATATCACTTTTTAAACACATTTTTCAGTAGCAGCCTTTCACGGTTTACGTTTGATTTTATAAGAAATTAAATTTGTTTCATGTTATACAGTTTATTTCAGTTAAATTTCCTCTCCAGGCTCCGGGAAAAAAATTTGTTTATTACCTAATATTATAGAACTAAGGTCTATGATCATTATTCTGCAAACTGCATACAATTCGGTTCAGTATATATTTTATAATTTGTTTTTAAAGTTTTTTAGTACTCTTTGAGCAACAATTGAACGATTCACTAACCCGATGCTCAAGAAGAAGATTGTACACTCTTTGTTTTGATTACAAATTTGAATTTTGTAAACAAACCATGCGTTTTCGGCCATTATTTTAGATATTAATTGTTTCCTAAAGTACATAAACGTTTCTATTATAAGTTCATTCAATTTTATACCTTTACACGAATATTAAATGGATTTATTAAATCTTATACCTACCTAGTTGACAATCAAAAAATAAGGTGTACATTCTTTTTCTTCAGGCTGAAAGATTCTTAAATTAGTAAGTCGGAAGTGAAATAGGTTTTGTAGAGTTTTGATAATAAAAATCTTTTACAGCATATAAAATTAAAAATATGTTACCAAATTCGATGCGGTTTGCAGCAAAATGATAAGAAACATTAGCCTCATTGAATAAGGCAATAAAAATATTTACTTGGAGGGGACATTTAAGTACTAACCAGACATTAAAAAATAAATTAAGGTCCAACATGTAGAAATCTATACTGTAGAAAAGGCTCTGTAATGTCTCACAAGCTGTAAGGTCTATATTTTCTGAACATATCAAGAATAAACATCATAAGACTAGGTTCAATCTTGTACTTGAATTGTAGTTAATTTAGTCTTAGCTCACCTCATGTTCTCCTCTCCACACACCAACGCAATGAAGGCAGATCTGTTTAAGCCCCGTCCAGAAGCTCCGACAAATGCCCAGATTTCTCTGAAATCAGGAGTTCGCGAGCAAATTTGTCCACAATATGGCAGGCAAATTTGTCCCCGATCACAAGAATCGAAACTGTCAATGACTTTCAACATGTTGGACAAATTTGTCCTCGAACAAGTGTTCGCGACTGTTATTTGAATGAAGATTGCTGTTAAATAGAGTCACTTTTTAATATTTTACTGAATATAGTTGAATTTCCCTAGTTACAATATTCTTTCATGTAATATTAATAGATAACATAAAAGAATAAAATAAATGTTAATCGTCTTACTTACATAATTCATATTAATTTATTAATGTGTTTTGTTCTATTTTTGTTATTTACCCTAGTTAGGTAACTAAAACGCATTTAAAATAATAACCAGTCGTAGGTTATTTTAACTACCTATTAGGCACCTAGTTAGCTTCTATGTAAGCTCTCTAGGAAGAAAATATTATATATAATCTTATCTTATATAGGTACTACTTGATCTACCTATATTAATTTGTTAACTGCTGCGTAATACCTACCTAATTAGCTTCTTTCAAACTTGTTCTGATTTATTTACAATAATTTAAGATATTTTAAAAAGCAGTTTCATCTTAGATATCTCAGTACCTATTCTGTTAATTATTCAATTGAATTTAAAATAGGTAGTATTTTTTATTAAAGTAAAGTACAGTAAGTAGGTACTAAAAATGATTTTCATTAAAACTATAATCCGGAATCGCGAACACGGACATTTCAATTTTCTGAACATATTGCTCTCGTCTGAACGCGAGCAAAGGCAGAAATGACATTGCCCGTGCTCGCCCGAGTAAAAGTATTTCCAAACTCTGGGCATTTGTCGGAGCGTCTGGACGAGCCTTTAGGGTCGTATTGAATGTCCACGACTTTCTCGTGTCTGAAGTCATTCAAGGTTGCGGGGCCAGACCTGTCAAAGTCAATCCATCTGTAGAGAGTTCTGCGTCCACCTCCCCAAGTAGCGTTGATTGTGCGTCCTGTAGGAAAATATTACAAAAATGAGTGAAGGTAATAGAATATAGCTATTGTTAATTAACACTAATTTCTGTAAGTCAGCCATTGACATGTTAAATATTTTTGAGTTATTGAAACCTCTTGCGAAATATTTATTACTTAAATAATGAACCACAATATGTTTCAGAGTGGGAAAAGCAATGAACCACTACTACTACTAATCACTGAGGCAAAAATTAACACCATTCCAACTTATTCGTATTTTTAGGTGATTAGTCAGACATTTCATTGCAGCCACATATATAAATCCTAGAATTTAGGTCAATGGCTTTCACTGTCCCACTCTCAGACTCTGAAACATGGAAAATAGATAAAGAGTTAAAGTTTCTGAATTGAAGTTGTCAATAAGCTTCTGACCATCCTTCCCTTCACTCCCCTAAAAAAAAAAAAAAGCTTCTGACCTGTGACAGGATCTCTGCCACCTCTACCAGTTTTTTTCAGAAGGTCAATGGTGTACTTGCCATCTTTGGGATAATGTAGGTACCTGTAGAAAGTAAGAAAGAGCTAACATTTAGGATGATTGAAGTGGAAAGTAGTTAGTAATTCAAAAAACAATAGATAATGTTTTTAGTGGATAAGCTATGAAATGATATGTCTGACCTCATACCTATCTGTAGTTGTAAGTTGTAATGTCCATCATTTGGTTTGGGGCTATCTATATCATATGTACTATGTTAAACAGCCTCAGTTGCCAGTCTGCAGAATATGTGAGATATTTGGGATATTCTCTCCGAACAATTTTGAATTAATTCCTATATCTACATTAATTTTGCTACGAACACTTTTGAATTAATCCCTATATTTACATTAATTTTGCTACGAACAAAATAAGAGATCTCTACGAACACTTTACCAGTTTCTGTAGACTGGCTCAGTTGGAACTTGGATGCTTCTACAATTTACTGGAGAGAGTACTTTTTGAGCCTGAAAGAAATAATATATGATTGAAATGGTGACATTGTGGGAATTATACCAGTCTGTAGAATATGGAACATTTTGCCAAGACTCTCTGCAGGAGTTTTTGATGGAATTTTAGAAATTTGAGATCTCTGCTGGAGATTTTGAATTAATTCCTATGTTACCATTAACCCATTCCAGTAGTCTGTATTTGGTGCACAAAATCCCACTGACTTTTTCTAAAAGCTGAAAAAATCCACCATAAATTTCCAATAATCTGGCTGATCCACCAACATTTTCCCAATTTATCCACCGAATATTAATGGTAACATAGAAATAAATAGCTAGAAATTCACTGACATTACCAGAATATTATTTTCGCTGGGGGAAAATCAAAATTCCACCGACATGTTAGTGGAATTTACCACAAAATACCATGTTTTAAAGTATGGACAAAGTCGCCAGTATATTGGCGACTTTTGAGGGGTTAAACAAGTTGGAAAACCTGTAAATAAGTAAAATAACCAGTAAATCACTCCTAAAATAGTCTCAAGAGATACACATGCATCAGGCATGAAGTGTAAGGATGTTTCCAATTGTAAAATCTAACCTAGGAAGCCAAATTTCTCCTTGAAAGTATCTTAAATGTGGCGACCTGGATCCATTTTCTCACTTAACTGGCGACTTTCCTGCCACACTTTAAATCATGGACGAAATACAGTTTGGAACCCATTAAAGATGAGAATTATTGTGCAGATATTTTTAAATATTCTCTATAGGAATATGTTTGTTAGAAGTCTGTTAATGATTCCAAAATGTAAAAAATTGAAAAATAATTGAAAAACCATGATTTTTCGACTGGCAGGATTTCCTGCCACTCGTCCACAAAAATATGGATTAATATTGGAAATGTATATCATTATATAACTGATAATATAAGACTTGTTATTGATTCATGGTGTGAATAAAACACAAAATACTTATTAGATATTCCATTATTAATTAATTTTATTATAATTAAATTTAAACAAAACGACTAGAAACATAATTAATTCCAAATAATATATAAAATAAAATATAACTAGAAACTCTCTTTGGCAAAATGACTTCCCTTTATCACATATATTATTGTTATGAAGAAGATAACTAAGAGGTACAATTTATTTCATATGAACAATTTTCAAAAATATATACCAGAAGAATTACGAACAAAAATTATTATCATCATATAAATGACTTTTTCCAGTGAATGAGTAAAATTTGTATTATTGTGTATGATAAGGTTCCATACATTCAGGATGTAAAGGTACATCACACATTTTACACATGAATACTGTTCTGGTACTACATTGATGACATCGTGAATTAGGTTTGTTCCCTTTTACCGTCCAATGTTGAGCTCCATTGTAGCGAACAGTCAATGTGGCAGGTCCTTTTGGCTGTGCTCTTGGTCCAGGTTTTCTCTTCTGGGTTCCATATTTAGTCATAACTCCAATTGCAACGTGTCATATAAATTCAAGGAGAGGTATATCTTCTTTAGAAGTGTACAGCCTCCATGCACAAACAGTTTGTGCATTCACACTCCATGCAAAAATAGGCCACCACAATTTTTTTGACCTGACTCTTACCCTGTACGAAGAAACGGTTTGATCGTAAAGGTCAACACCTCCCATGAAATTATTATAAATCTTGATAGAATTCGGCATATCCACAGTGATTTGCTTATGTCCAACCTTGTCCCACCTAGAGGCTTTTTGAAGTGGATCGCTCCTGTGCTTGTTTGAAGCTACCATGACAGGTTTAATGTCTTTCCATTTGACAACTGATATATTGTCTGTGAAAACTTCTTCCATGTAGCCACGTGGCTTCTTCATCATGTTAGCCTTAGACATCAGTGGAGCCTTCTGGGCTCTGTCTTCCCTCAAAGTCCCTTTTCCACCTATCGTCACCTTAGATGACTCTTTCAGAAGAGGGATATTTGTGAAAAGGTTATCAAAAACATGTTGCCCCAATTGATTGACCATCTCCATCACTATATTGGGACCATGACCCAGACCTCTCAGTAATTCTCGTATGAGTACCACAATACGGTTCGACATGTAACAGAGAGCGCCCATAACTTGAAACTAAACCGTATGGGTTTCCCCCTTATGTATTGTTTATCCCCGTGCCTCCCATAATAAGGGATCATAATCTCATCAATACTACAATATTCAGGTACTTCTTTTTGCTTACATTCAATATTGATATGTTCAAACAGTGGGCGAACCTTATAGAATCTATCATCATTCATGGCCATATTATCTGCAAAATGCGCATGATTTGCTCAAATGTATCTCTCCTCATTGACTGAGATATCAGAGAATTCATGCAATCATCGGATGTTTCCCAGTTCATACGCCTGTATGGAAGTTGTTATACCCAGAGAGCAGCAAGATTGCAAGGAATACTCTCAAATTTTCAGGAGACATGCATTCAGAAGAAAGAGAGTTTTGAACAGCATATATCTTACTTTGATAGCAAATGCTCTCAATCCATTCATCTGTCCAAAGATTGGATAGGATCTGTGATCAGTGGATGATCATAATTACCCTTTTCATAATCAGGTATTTCATATGAGGACTTATTTTCAAATTTCTTGGTCAATACAGGTAGTTCTTTCTCTTTGAAGATGATTTCCTCTTTCTCTTTGAAGATGATTTCCTCTTTCTCTTTGAAGATGATTTCCTCTTTCTCTTTGAAGATGATTTCCTCTTTCTCTTTGAAGATGATTTCCTCTTTCTCTTTGAAGATGATTTCCTCTTTCTCTTTGAAGATGATTTCCTCTTTCTCTTTGAAGATGATTTCCTCTTTCTCTTTGAAGATGATTTCCTCTTTCTCTTTGAAGATGATTTCCTCTTTCTCTTTGAAGATGATTTCCTCTTTCTCTTTGAAGATGATTTCCTCTTTCTCTTCGTAGATGTTTCAGTTACGGGTGCCTCACTTATCTCCATGTCTATGTCATTATTTTGTTTGAGTACATTAGTAAGTAAAATTTGCCTTGGTAAATGATCTAGGTTCCCCATTACCTCATCATCTGACTTATCAGAGTCGCAGTCAGTCATTGCATTTGGGTCTTCTGCGGGAGGAACAATTGCCGCAATATCAACTTTTCTTGTCTCTGTCTCTTCTTCATCATCGCTTTTTAGCAAAAGATGGAGCATTTGATCTTCAGTGAGCCTGGAAAATAGAAAATTATACATATGGGGCATTCACTCATCGTATAATTTTACACACCATGATGTAAATAGCATTTTTTGATAAATAGGCTTATTTCATGTATTTCATGACGTGTGGCAGGATATCCTGCCACACAATTTTATTTCTCTCATAATAAAAGTTAGCTATGTATCATATATTTAACAAATAGAATAGTAATAATTATCTTGCACTATTAAATAGAAGATACAGTATGATCCACAATGAATGATACGAAAACAAAATTTCCTTAGAAATTTCTACTCTCCGAATTTTGATCAAATAATCGCAACTATGCTACCCTGATGCAACATTTCTATAAAAGTGGACTATTTTCGATATTCATCAGTGTATGGTGTCAAATTGGATATTAGAAAATGGACCTAGTATGCAGACGAAGCCAAAAATCACCCTTCGACGGTCAACAAGCATCATTTATCATTGCAAAGTAGGAAGAGTTCAGGATCATCAAGAAGGTCCAAAGGGCATTCAGAATATAAAAATGGTTCGTCTTGAAACAGTCACCAAGCAAGCAGGTACATTGGCACTGGGCACCACTAATCTATACACTGTAATTAATCGAATTAAAAAAAACATCATGGTGAAAAAGTGATGGCTATGATGGGGATTGTGGACGGGAAGATCTTCCTTGTTATTTGGTTTGAGAGATCCGTAAATCCAATTGTATACCTGGAGAAAGTTCTTAAGAATAAATACTTTGTGGAATTCTGTTAAGAATTTGGTATCAAGATGTCAATATTGGTTCCAGCAAGATCGCGCCAGCTGCCATGTGACTGCCGAATTCCTTGAATTTCTGCATTCAAAATTGAATGAACACCATTGGCCCCCTTATTTTCCGGACTTATCCCCTCTTGATATTTCTTTCTGGTTGCAAGCTATGGCACATGTCATCAGATGTAAACCACGCACTCTAACTAAACTAACTAAGACTGTCATGGAAGATTTTCCTGTGAACATGAGTGATAAAGATATTCTCAAGATGGTGCGTCATATACGAAGAAACGAGCCGAGCTGTGTAGAGATCAACTTGAAGGACATTTACTGAATATACATAAACGTCCAAACATTGGCAATCCATCATACGTCTTCTTCAATCAATTAATTGCCATTAACTATTTTTAAGGAATTTTTGTTTTAATATCATTCATTGTGAATCATACTGTAGCACCAACAAAACCTAAACATTAGTTCAATATTATTTAGATACGTACCATTGTTTACGACTCATTGTAGCCTAAGTTAGAGTGCACCTTCCTCATCAATGTTCAATCTGGTACTGAAGGCAGTTGCCAAACGCTGTACTCTTGAAACTTGTTAGGAAACTAACTGAACATGTTCAAAACATAACCAAACTTGTAAATAACTTTTAACTATTGGTAGAAATATTATTATTCAACAATTTATGACGTGGCAGGATATCCTGCCACTCGCCTTGAATGGGTTAATTTAGGTTCGGGAGATTTTGAATTAATTCCTATGTTACAATTAATTTAGCTGCGGGAGATTTTGAATCTGCTACTGAGTACTGAGAGTCGGAGAGTAACTGTCTCCCAAATTAAAATCTCTGCGGGAGAAGAGACACATTCTACAGACTGGTGGGAATAATATATTTTATATGCAATACTGCAATCAGTGTACAATAATACAGGGATATACTTTAGACATTTTCTACAACCCATTTCAGAAATATAGGAATGTATTGGGGTGAGCATTTAGATTTAGTTAGCTTGAACAGAATAGAATAAATATTGGTGAGAAATTCATATGATATAAGTTGGAGAGCAGACCTTATCTTGAAGAGGATAAATATAGTATTTTACCAAATTAATAATGGTAAATCACAACTAAATTTTATTAAACTATTTAGTATTTAACATGATGATTGTTAGTGATTCTAAATCTGAATTAACTAATTCAATATTCATTGATGTAAAATTGAATTATTGAGAGAGCAGAATGAAAAAAGAATTTCTTGGAGATCATTATACCAGTTTGACAGTTTCTACAGTCTGAAACTTAATCAGAAACTATTGGAGATGCACTAGTCTGTAGAAAGTGGTTAAGTGTTCATAGAGATCTCTTAAAATCTTATTCTGTTTGTGCAAAAAGCAAAATTAATGTAGGGTCACGCAGGTAAATTGCGGCCCATTAATTTTTAATTGGGGCCCTCTCAAGAGAGTCTCTAAAACATTATGAACGGAAATTACATCAAAATGTTGCATAGCTATCAAAATAAGCATTGCATGCTACAATTTATTTCTTTGTTTTTAACGAGTGTTTTGAAGTTATGATGTTTCTGTTGTTAGAGGCCGCAGTTAGTTAGTAGGCCGCAATTTACCTGCTCGACCCTAAATATAGCCAATGGATTAATTCAGTAGTGTTTGTAGCAAAATTAATGTAAATATAATAGTTAATTCAAAATTGTTCGGAGAGAATGTCCCAAATATCTCCCATATTTTGCAGACTGGGTTTCTACAAACTGAAAAACTGGGTAAATGAACTGTAAATCTGCCTTAGAATACAATTTTTTTAAATTTAGATAAATTATAGCTATATCTTGACTTTGTACCTAAACAATATAAATATTTATAGACTATATACTTACATTATTAATAAAAGAATAATTTGAAACCTTGACTGAATGAGATAATAAACCTAAAAATTTAGTTGATTTTAACATGATATCAAGCTTATCAAAACTAGAATATCAGAGGGGTAGGAATAAATAATTTTAGTTCACAAATGAAATCTGTAAACCAAATGAAAGTCATTCAAATTATTATGCTAGGATATTCACCTTTGAAGCAGAATATGAATTCTTGATATGTCGTTGACAAACCACAGCTTGTTCCTCAAGCGCCTTCCTTGGATCGCCTGTTATTTCTGATAAGAAAAAGAAAGGTAGGTGAACAGGTGAATCTCTGTAGTAGAGAACTCAGTTATCTCAGGGACATGTTTGATTTGGGAGGTGGGAGGGAAATCAATTATGGTTTGTCAATGACATATCAAGAATTCAGATTATGCTTCAGAGGTGAGTATCCTAGCATGATCTTTGAATTCTAGATTATTTGTGTTGACAAACCACAGCTTAGATTCCAAAGTTGAAATCAAACATGTAGGAAATAAACAAAACAAAAAACAAAAGAGTTTAATAATATAAACAAAACAAAAATAATCAACTAAAGATTAAAAGAATAAAAATTTTAAGAAAAGTAAATAATAAATGTTTGAAAGAATTCTTACTTATTCATCTGATTTAGAATAATTTAGCCCACTTCAGAGTCATTTTCTGGAGCAAAGTAATGCCTCCTGAAAGTATCAGTACTGGTCCACGAGCCAGCTTTAACGATTTGCATGATATTTGCACCTTGACTGAATGCACTCAATAGACCAGCTCCTCTATATGAGTGGAATGAAAATTGAGAGTCATCTATACCTGCTAGTTTGAGGGTACATTTGAACTATCTAGCCAAGGTTTGTTTAGTGACCGGTCTCTTTGCTGCCCAGGAGAGGAAGAGCTTATTAGGTTTTTCTTTACCCTCATTGATAGCTTTAGCTCTTATGCATAAAGTGCGATTAATATATGCAGTGACGTAATTACAAACGTTTAAAGTATCTATGTCACTCATGATGCAGCTTATCACTTTAGGTTTCAATACCCTTCTAGTATGCTTTAGGGGATCAAAAATCACAAATTGAATGCCATCTTCTGATAGGGTCGTTTTCTCAATGTCCATCAAATGAATAGTCTGACCTCTATCAGAAGAGGTAAGAGCGATTAAGGCAAGAGTCTTGAGGGTCAGCATTTTTAGAGACAATTGAGATGGCGGATGGAGATCAGACAAATAATTCAGTAGATCTTTAACAGGCCAGAAAGTAAAGTATATCGGTCTCAAAGGTTTCTCTTTATAAAAGTACTAAATAGTATAGAAATGGTTATATCACCACTAACATTCAAATCATAAGAGAAAAAGAAACTCAGAGCACTTCTCGCACTATTCACTGAGCTAGAACTAGCTCCATTATTGAACAAAAAACATAGAAACTCGCAAATAAGGTTCACAGTAATTCTACTGTTATTTTCTTTTTCTTTAACAAACGAATAAAACTTCTTCCAGATCCTCCCATAACATTTGAGAGTTGATTGAGAGAGGCTATTGATGAGGTAGTTGGAGGTCTGGACTGAAATGTTTCTATTAGTGCAGGATTGTTTGAAATATTTCAGGCCATGCCATCAGGTTGAAGTATTTTTTGGTTGGTAGCTGGCTTTCAAGATTCTTTGAAGTTGATAAGTTTGAATCAGTTATGAATATTATTTTAAAATCTTGCTATTGGAAAATAATAAATATTTTTTGATAATCTAAAAAAATATAATGAATGATGTTCATTAGTAAAATTGTATAAATAGTTAATTTGTTTTACTGTTTGCTACAATGTTAGTTGACTGTTTTGTGTGAAATCTTGTCATCATGTTTTGTCTTTGTGAAAATATAATTTACTATTGGTTGTTCTGAAACAAGATGGCTATTCAGGCCTAAAACTTTGTATTAGCTAGCAAATAGCCATATTATTTTGAAAACTTTATCTCCCCAATTTCCTACTTAGCTTATGTGGAAGGAATTTTGAAATCTATGAATAAATAGAATTAGTTAGCTAATCTTTTCTCTGTTTTCCAGGTGGTTTCTATCAGCCAAGTCATTTTTCTCTCACTGAAGGTGAGAATCTTTCATTGAAACCTGAAAAAGTTATTCCTAGCTCATATTCGGTTGTAACTTAAAGCAGCTAATACCTTTTTCTCTGTTGCAGGGTATGTTGTTTCAATCTCTTAAAAGTAGCATTTTCTTTATTTGTAATAGAAATCTTAATATTTCAAAATTGAAACACTTAGCTCCAAGTTCTATTCTTTCACAAAAAGTGAACACATTTTGCTCTGGAGAAATGGCCTCTGAGGTACCTTCTGCTGCTTTGAAAACCAAAGGGATTGAAAAAAGTGTTTGGTAAGCCTAATGATTTCATTTTAATTAGTATTAGCTAATGGAAATGATTTTGAAATAATTAGCTAGTTAGCTACTTTTGATATTGGTAAAATTAACTCTAGAGTTACCATTGCAGTCAATTTGACTGCTTTTTACTTTCAAATATTTGTATCATAAATTATTATTATTAGTGTTAGAATACTCCTATCTAATATGACTAGAAACAGTAAGTATTTCTGTTGTTGTGAATACACAGTCATCAAATTTTTACTTCATTTAAATGATATTATTGTGTTTCTTTCTGATTACAATTCACTGAATAATTTCAATAGCTGACAACTTATCTCACAAATATTCATTTTTCATAAGATAGTTTCTCAATTTTTTCATCAGTTTGAATTAATCATAACATCATGCATTAGGTTTAAATTAAATTTTCTTAAGGAAAGAGGTTAGTTAATATAAAGGTGTAACTAAATTTGAATTTCTGCTCAAGACGGTGAAAGG
The DNA here is from genome assembly GCA_947561585.1 of Caprella mutica. Classification (NCBI taxonomy): domain Eukaryota; kingdom Metazoa; phylum Arthropoda; class Malacostraca; order Amphipoda; family Caprellidae; genus Caprella; species Caprella mutica. The sequence continues at coordinate 20,466 of CANNZV010002395.1, forward strand.
CACCAAAAATTTGCAGTTATGAGATTATTTTATTGAAATTAATCACTCAACATTTTTGTTAGTAGCTATATAATAATTTAGCCACTTGATCCTAGTAATAATTGTCAAATTTCGGAAATATTCATTTATCAGATCATTTGTTGCCATTTATATTTTTTTTTAATTTTCTTTGAATGAAATTAGAAAGAAATCATAACTTAGCTATAGCTAATAATTCAATTATTTGTTCCAATTTATTGGTTTATTTTTAATAGCCAGTTAGCTATTTTTAAGAATATGATGTCATTATTTTAGCTGTAGCCCAATGTCTGCTAACTAAATATCTGTGTTTAAATATGGACTCATTTTTATTAATTTCAATTTCAATGCAATTTAATTACTTTATTATAGATCGCAATTATAATATTGCTCTTGTTCCACAGGGTTGAATTCATCCAGTTAGCTTTAGAGGTTAAACCTCTAAACCTGGGTCAAGGTTTTCCTGATTTTGCTGCTCCCGATAATGTGAGGAATGCTCTGGCTCGTGTAGCTAATGATGAGACAAATCCATTACTCAATCAGTACACAAGAGGCTTTGGTCACCCCAGACTTGTGAATGCCCTATCTAAACTCTACACCCAAGAGATGGGGAGACCCATTGATCCTATGCAAGAGGTTCTTGTGACTGCTGGTGCCTATGAATCACTCTTTGTAGCTATCATGGGAGTAGTCAACCCTGGAGATGAGGTGATCATTATAGAACCATTCTTTGACTGCTACGAACCACAAGTGAAGTTAGCGGGAGGAATTCCCGTCTTTGTACCTTTGAGACCTAAGAGTGATGGTGATGTGACCTCATCCAAAGACTGGAATTTAGATGAGAATGAGCTCTCTAAGGCCTTCACTGCTAGGACCAAAGCTATTATTGTGAATACTCCGAATAACCCTCTGGGTAAGATTTACAGTAGGGAAGAGCTGCAAATGATTGCTGACCTTTGCAAGAAACACAACACTATTGCAATCATGGATGAGGTTTATGAGTGGATGACTTACACTGGAGAGAATCACGTGAGAATGGCCACTTTGCCTGGTATGTGGGAGAGATGCATCACCATTGGCTCTGCTGGAAAGACTTTCTCTGTCACTGGTTGGAAGATTGGCTGGTCAATTGCACCTGCTAATCTTCTTGCAGGTCCCAAAGTAGTGCATCAACATTCTGTTTATACTTGCTCAACACCTATCCAGGTAGCTAACTACAATTATATTTCTGCCATAACCAATTAACCGTAAGACAAAATGAATCCTAATTACCATAATTATGGAACATAATGACCTGATTGTATTCTTCATTAGGAAGCAATTGCCCTTGGGTTCGAAGAGGAGATAGCTCGTAAAGACACACCTGAGTGTTACTTCAAATCCTTGCCAGCAGAGTTGGAAGTGAAGAGAGATAGGATGGTTAAAAACCTCAAAGATGCCGGCTTACAGCCAATCGTTCCTCAGGGAGGCTACTTCATAATGGCTGACGTCAGGGATATTGCTAGTAAAGTGAGTCTTCCCTTAGAAACAGGTAAAAATCTTATGGAACATGGAACAAGTTTAATAGATTTATTTTTAAGTTCTCATGATTCTTGTTCCATTCATTTTCATTTATTTTATTTTTTATAGCTATTGTGAATAAATACAATAGCTAGCTACCTATATTTATCTGTGACAGTTATAATTGGTATTGTTATTAATAGCCATCTTGGATATTCTTTCATGTAGTTATATTTTCTCTGTACATTTCAGGTTGATGTTGGTGGGGACCCAAATGAACCCAAGGACTTCAGGTTTGTGAAATGGCTCTCTAGAAACAGAAAACTGCAAGGCATTCCTCCCTCTGCCTTCTTCTCTGGTCCTCACAAGAGCATCGGAGAGAACTACATTAGGTTCTGCTTCATCAAGGTTTGTTTGTTTATTTATTTAAGTTTTTTTTTATTTATTTACTTTATGAAAGTTTATTTATTTTCTTCATCAAAGCTTATTTATTTACTTCAAAGTTTTGTTTATTTACTTCATCCAAGTTTTGTTTATTTACTTCATCAAAGTTTGTTTATTTACTTCATCAAAGTTTGTTTATTTACTTCATCAAAGTTTGTTTATTTACTTCATCAAAGTTTTGTTTATTTACTTCATCAAAGTTTGTTTATTTACTTCATCAAAGTTTATTTTTTGCATCATCAAGTTTTGTTTATTTAGCTACTTATAGTGACTACTGGAAAAGAGAACTGCACATTAGCTAATTACTTAGCTATATTCTCAAATGTATTTTTCTTTCATCAGGAGGATGCCAATCTGGACAAGGCTGGAGAAATCTTACAACAGCTCAAAGAAGATATATCTACTGGCAAAGTCTAATTAGTTATTGCCCGTAAATTGTTTTCATTATTAGTCATTCTTTATTTTCAATTTAATTGCAAAAGAAAATTACAATGATTGCCTACTGTTGGATATTTGACAGATTATGATTTGTTACCTGTTACTAGCTATTACATCATATTTTGATTAATTAATTATAGCTTATATTATAGAAGATAATTAAATTATCGTAGTTACCTATTTTTTTTAATTGTAAATAAATAAATATTAAAAGATTTAAAGCTAATAGTTGTTTTGATTCATGTTTGTGTATCAAAACTCTCCTATATCAGTCCAAATCTTTCACATTTTATTATCAGTTTCAACTCCCACATTGGGTCTATCCTTAAGCTGTTTGTGGTGAATGGAAGAGACAGATCTCCTGGGTGTCCGAACTGTGGTAATTTGGATTATATATCTTCTTTTTTTCATTTTATCTATTGTCCTTTTTTAACGCTACTTGCAGATTTAGAGGATAAGGCTCCCTTCAAATTTACATTTCTCCACGCCACCTTTAAAAAAATGCTCATGACAAAAAGGTTAGCTGCAATTAATTTTAACGGAGCCCTTCACACTTCGCCTTTTTTACCAGCATTTTTTCTAACGCAAAATAGCTCAGTCCCCTGCTAAAAATACGAGTAGAATTTTAATTGCTAGAACTTAAGCAGCAGAGGTGGGCAGCGGTGCTACCGCTACATGCATAATAATATAGCGGTGCTACCGCTACACTTTCAGAAAAGCAGCGGCGCTACCGCTACAGCAGAATGTAGCGACAGCGCTACTTTCCAAAAAATTATCATATATGCTGTAAAATTGAATTTATTATTTTTACGGCCACGTTCACTGTCATACAGTGTAGAAATTAATTGTTGATCCACTGAAAAAAGATTACACGCAAGGATAGGAACAAATGCAAAATAGCTACGAGACATAACTGTCCTTGATCAAGAGAGAACTCAAGAGGAAACCATTGGAAACTTCTGATGCAGTGTTTAAGAGAGTCTGTGTGGAAAAACAACCCACTGTAGAATACTGAAACTAATTACCTCTTATGTTTCACCTGTTACCAGACCTCTTTCGAAGGATATACACAAGGATACTATGAGCGGAGAAGTATCTTAAGACTGATTACCAAACAGTACTCTACAGAGAAAAAATGCATGAAAACTCTCGACGGCCCTGACTGATGGACAGAAGAATGCCTCACCACATCGCCAACGAATTTGACGTCAACATGGAAGTTGAGGTGTGATAATTTGGTCTGGCACCATTGGAAATGAACTGGTCAGATCTTCCAGAATTCCAAAAGGAGTAAAAATAAATTCTGCTAATTATAATAACTTTCTGAATTGTGGATTTTTTCATTGGCTGAAAAGGAAACCTGCTGCGTTTTAAAAAAAGTTATTTTCATACATAACAACGCTCCTTCTCACTCTACTGAGGGAACTGTGAATTTCCTTAGGAATGATAAGTTCGTCAATGACAAGTTGATGGTATAGTCCAGTCTCTCTCTAGATTCAACACCAATTGAAGAACTTCAGGTCATCCTGAAGCAGAATGTGTAATTGTGTATGTTGGAGGACGTCAGTTCTCGTCGAAAGATGAGCTCTGGAAGGATACTGAAGACTCTTGTAAGACGATAACGTCCGATACGATTCAGAAATTGACAGATTTGATGGATAGGCATCTTTTAAGAATAGTGGAAAAGAGGGGAAATCAAACCGGATATTGACTTAAAATTAGCAGTTATACAACACATGAACGATATTGCTAAAAAATTACAATAGATATATTTTATTAGGCTTCACTTATTATATCATCATATATAAATACATTAGTATGATAATATAATAGGTAGAGTTATTTATTTTTGTTTTCAGAGGCTGAGTGTGGGAATGAGAAATGGCGTAATATCATAAATTAAATTGGGGATGGTTGTAACTGTGAAAATATTCAGATCATTTATTTGATTGTTCTTGATTCACTTTTTAGGTGATCATATTAGACATTGGTTTTGTTTTTTTAATTTATGTACTTCTGATGATGAATTGGATAATCAATTTGAAAGCTTGAGTTAAATAAAATATTTTCAACACTGAGTCTAGAAAACCTTACCAAGATAATTTATGCATTTTTACTGTTATGCTTAGTATGCTGAAAATGAGTAACTTTTAGTAAAATGATTGTAGCATCCGAAAAATATTTGAATTACTTTCATTTTTTTTAAAGTTACTCGCAATGTAGATACACATTTCCAGAACATTTAAGAAAAACCAATGAGTTAAACCAATTTTAATGCAATAAACGCACCTGCATAAAAGCGTAATACGATGTGTAAGTTGATCGTATTAGACGGTTTTGTCTAAATATCAAATATTCACATTTCGTATCATTATTATGGTTGAATCATTGTTTGAATATCAGCTGGTCTTTCTGAGCGGATTTGTCTGAATATCACTTACAACTGATTAGCTATCTATGGTCGCGCACTTGTATAGACCTTTATCTAGATTCCTCAGATAAATTTAATATTTTTAGATTTTAAAAGAAGCGGCAGCGCTGTAGCGCGAAAACCTCTAGCGCTTCTGAAAAAAGTAGCGGCGCTGCCACTACCGCTACATTAGCACAGAAGTAGCGGCGCTTCCGCTACACAAAAAGAAGCGCCGCTATTAGCGCGCGCTACAAGTAGCGGCGCTGCGCCCACCTCTGTTTAGCAGGATACGAATGTCTATTATACCGTTCACATTAGCGTTTTTTCACTACTCTGATTGCATACATACACAATACTTTCGACGAAAAATAGAAAATGAAAAATAATCTTCTACAATGGTTATCATTTCCTACCCACATAACAAGGGTCCATTGACAATTATTGTGATAGAGTTTTAATAGTTAGGTAAGTTATGAATTATCGGACAGTAACACATATTCGATCATATGAAAAAGTTTATAATTAATATGACATTTTAACTCGTTATTTGTTGATGATCGAAAATGTGGAACTGTTCGATAATTCAGAAAATACCCTACACAGAGAAAAAAGTTTACTCATATTTAATGAGTCAACAATTTATGCTTTGAATCAATTTATTACGTGAGTTGGTTTGACTATATTCATGTTTTCATATGTGTCAAAACAACTATGACGTGTGTGTCACCAAACATAGTTAATTCAAATCATTTTATGGATTGAATCAACTTACTATGAGAGTTGGAGTTACATGTTGGGAGTTTGAACATATGTTAAAACAACTAGGACATAGTGTGTTGAAGTAACTCACAAAGATTGTCAATTCAATGTATCTGGTGTATGAATTAACTTACTATGAGAGTTGACGCTACTTTTTGAAGTTTAGGTGCGAGTTAAATCAACTATGACATAGTATGTTATAGTAACCCACAAAGACTGTTAATCCAATGTATTCTGCAGTGTATGAATTAACTTACTATGAGAGTTGGCGCTACTTTTTTGTAAGTTTAGGCGTGAGTTAAAACAACTATGACATAGTGTGATAATGTAACCCACAAAGACTGTTAATCTTATTTATCTGGTGTATAAATTAACTTACTATGAGAGTTAGTGCTACGTTTTTTTTAAGTTTAGGTGTGAGTTCAATCAAATGAGTAAGTGGCAACTTATGCTTTCCTCAAAACTAATTTATTCGCATAACACTTTTCAGTTCAAATCTTGTTTCAAGTGTGTTACGTGTTGAATGTGAACGCTCCTCAATACCATTTTAGTTCAAGTGCAAACAATAGCGTTATATGCATTAAATAGTATTATCGCTGCCGATCGATTATTAATTATTAATTAATTCCATTAATAAATTGATAAATGTCTGCCTAAATATTCTAAAATATTGGTGATTGATAGTTTGGTGGCTTTATATAGGTAGTTATTTGAAGAGCTGATTATCAGTATATAACTTTTATAATAATAAATTTTGATTACTGCCTTCCAGTTTGTAAACTGAAATCCAAACTAATTTTCCTATATTATTATTATATGTTATTATAGGCAGTTACTGCGCTGTCCTCAGAATAGGGTAAGTTCCAAATTATCAGGCGATTTCAAATTTTCGGTCACGTATGAAATATAGTATATAGCTACCTAATAGCTAATTAAAATAAAAGTTAATTTAATATAGTTTTTCTTACGCGACCGAAAATGTGGAGCCGTCCGATATTTCGGAACTTATCCTAGTATCTTGAGTAAAGTGGTCTGATAATCTATATATTTTAAAACTAGTTGGTGTACCTATAGTTAGGGTTACACAGCCAAATTCGGTTCTTTAAATTCTAATTGTGACCCTATTAAGAGAGTCTCAAAATCATTCTGAAATTAGTTTAGCTATATACTGAATTGTTGAACATCATAATTTAAGCTCAATTTATGATAGGTTCTATTCATTTCACGAGTGCCTTGAAGTCATGATGGTTATTAATGTTTCTGAGATAAGAGACCGCAGTTAGTTAAAGTGCTGCAATTTACCTACTTGACCCTAGTTTTCTATTACCGGGAGAACTCCATCCAGGGAGATAGTCGGAGGAGAACACCGTCCAGGGATTTAGCAGGGTGAGAACACTCCAACCAGAGGTGAGCCTTTTGATATATTATACTTTCTTGGTATTTAAATAAAGTCTAAATTAAGAGTGTATAATGAACAAAATTATGAGGATTAGCTAGAAAAATCCATTGCATTTATTAGAGCTAAATTTATACTGCATCTGAAAATTTATAATTAGTTTAACATTTTATATAAATAATTTACCTATATGAAAGAATTCTCAGTTAATAATTCTTTTCATTTCTTTATTAATATATGGTTTTCTATATTTTATGAATCTACTTTCAGATCTTGATGAAAAATTGATGAAGTAGATCAACGTCATCAACTATCGGAGTCCTCTTCAATTTCTTTGAATGGTTCAGGAACAATTATGCTAGGTCAAAGTAAGTATTTGAAAATATTAGATGATTTTTAAATATGTATTTGCAAGATGATTAGCTCTTACTTTTTCATATGCTTTTAGGGATTCCAGACATGAAAAGAATATCGAAGAGACAGAACAAAAGGAAAAAGAGTAGGTGATGTTATTGATAATGTATATGAACGATACTGTGAATTTTTATTCAATATATATTAATATACGAATCCCTTATTTCAGGAATTGGCAACCTACAGTCGTGGAAGAAAGTGACGAGAATTCAAATTGTACTTCTAAATAATAAATCTAAAACTTAAATGTTTATATTTCGTTTTCAATTTGACCTTAGTAATTCTATTAGCATATTTCAATATCAGTGCCTATGAGTAAGATGAATTGCACTAAAATATGGTTTAGAAGATAAAGGCTTTATCATTAATTTATTATTCATTAAGTTATAGTACAATTGCAGCATATCAAAGATTTATCAACTTTTGTAATCTAGCCTAGTTAATTAATTACGTAAAGTTATTTATGTCATCTAACTACTTATTTATAAACTGACCTGATGAGATTACTTATTCAATCTAATCTATTAATTTACAACTGATAACCATATATCAATTCATCGGATCGAAAACATTTCAAAAAGCAAGGATAGGTCTAGGTGATCAATTATTTTTTAAAATTAAAATAGTATGCATATCACAGAAGCAAAAGTAGAAAATAAATGTGAACATGTTAGATTTGGTCCTAGAAAATAAATAGTCTAATCTAATTGATACCGGGACCTAACTCGAGATTATAATTTAATAGAGTAAATATAGTGACTGAAAAAGTCTTGTAAAAAGTCTGGCTACTGCTAACCAGACCAATATTTCAACCTACACTATAATAGTTGATATACATTTACTTAGTTTACAAGTAGTTGATATAACCAACACGAGAAGATGATATAACCTACACGAGTAGTTGATATAACCTAACCGAGTAGTTGATATAACCTACACGAGTAGTTGATATCACCTATACGAGTAGTTAATGTAACCTACACGAGTAGTTGGTATAACCTACACGAGTAGTTGGTATAACCTACACGAGTCGTTGGTATAACCTACACGAGTAGTTGGTATAACCTACACGAGTAGTTAGTATAACCTACACGAGTAGTTGGTATAACCTACACAAGCAGTTGGTATAACCTACACGATTAGTTGATATAACCAACACGAGTAGTTGATATAACCTAACCGAGTAGTTGATATAACCTACATGAGTAGTTGATATCACCTATACGAGTAGTTAATGTAACCTACACGAGTAGTTGGTATAACCTACACGAGTAGTTGGTATAACCTACACAAGCAGTTGGTATAACCTACACGAGTAGTTGGTATAACCTACACGAGTAGTTGGTATAACACATAGGAGTGATTGGAGAAACATACACAAGTAGTTCATGTAACCTTGTTCTGTAGTTGTTTTAACCATTACATATAATTGGTTCAACCATCACGAGCAGTTTTGACTATCACAGGTAGTTGTTGTGACCATCGGGATTTAAAAATAATCAACTCACATATGTGTTGTTTTAACCAACGTCAATTTAACTCATATTAAATAGTACCTGCAACTCACCACGTAGGTAGGCGCACAGATAAACCATAAAATTTAGTCAAAACAAATCAAATATGATTTGATTCAACTAATCCTTTCTCTGTGTGTATCATGCCAAATTACTTTTTTCCTTATCATGAGTCATGAGTTAGGGTTGTGACATTGCATATTTTGCATATGCTTTTCTAAAACGCATATGCTTATTTGATTAGCATATACATTTATCAACATGCATATGCAATTATAAATATAAATATGCATTTAACAATATGCATTTACCAATTTGCATATGCATTTATAAGTATGCATATACTTTTATCAATAAGCTTATCCTGAAGCTGTCTGTGACGAATGGAAGAGAAGGGGGGTGGCACCCCTGGGGCCCCGAACTGTTGTAATTTGGATTATTGATTGTTTTTTTTTTCATTTTTATTAAATTTATCCTTTTTTAACGCTACTTGCAGTTTTAGAGGATGGTTATGCTCTTCAACTACGAGGTCTTTTGTGTCCCTTTTCGTTACTGCATTCACTGAGTAGCTTTTCTGCATCCATGAGCTTTTTCACCGACAGTAATAAGTGACTTTGTCCATATAAAACCACTTTCCTTTCTGACTGCTTCTTCTAGTCTCTTGTATTTAATTTTCTTTTGACATCAGCGATATGGCCTTTGGTTCCGAAGCAGACGTTAAACCCCTACTAAATTAATTATTAATATGAATTTGCATATATTATAAATTATTATTAGGGTTGTGACATTATGCATTTCCAAATATGCAGTATATGCACTGGGAAATATACTGCATATGCAACAGGTTTTATGCTTTTTGAGAAAACGCATATGCATTTGAGAAAACGCATATGCATTTGAGAAAACACATATGCATTTGGGAAAGCGCATATGCATATAAGAAAAGGCATATGCATTTGAGGAAATGCATATGTTTTGCGATAAAACATATGCACTTAAAGATAAAGCATATAAGAAAAGGCATATGCATTTGAAACAGAAAGGAAGGCAATATATGCACTTCTAACTGTTTATATCTGGTGGGAGGTTGAACAAACCCCCTAATTTACTTGTTATATACCTTTAGGTACGTGTTCTATCATTTAGTTTTCCTAATGAATATAAATTAGAGAATATGGTTAACACTCACAGTGATGTAAATAAAGAATAGGATAATAATAGACACAGGTGGTCAGTATGGCAGTAGGACTATTCCCCGCCCGACTATTAGGTGATATAATTATATACGACTGTGCCTTCGTATATAATTAGGAGATGCAACAAAGTACGAACATTATTGCAATACTAAGGGTTACCAAGTGTATAAGCAAGGTACTCCAAGCAGCTTTTATTTGTTCAGTTATTTAAACTCTGTAGTTTTCTATATCGTGAATTTATTATTTTATTTTTCAGCTATACATAAAATGGCGATCTATTAACTACTCGTTCAAATTTATGCTTTTCCAGATCATTAATAAATTTTTTTTTGAATTAATTTATTAATTACTATACCTCATAATTAATAAACCTACTATAGATTTTTATTACACTAAATATTGACCTCTTTTTTTAGTGTCCTTTATCTAATAAGTATATTTAATATTTATCTAATATGTATATTTAATATTTGTACCTTAAAAATCTTACAATGGTTTAGCCATTATTATGAAAATACCTATGTACGTTAGAGTGTAGAAATCCTTAAATCAAGATTTTTCGCGTAGTCAGGTTTCAGAATGATTTATATATATTGTCGTACATTTTCCCTAAAATTCTCCAACGAAAACTAATAATCGAGGAGTAACCAATACAAAACTGGTTCGGTTCAAAAAGTTGGTGGTGACCCATTTTCAGTCAACTAGGAACCTATTGCTATATTGTAATTACTCCCGTATTTAAGTCCGGTGATCCACTTATCATGTCGAACTATAAACCTATTTCAGTACTCCCGTTACTCTCAAAAAATTTTGAGAAATGCATGGCACACAGATTATCAAAATTCATGAATAAATATTCAATTTTATCAGCTGACCAGTTTGGTTTTCGGAAAAATAAATCTACTTCTGATGCAATATGCTCCCTGACTGATTATCTATATGAGGGTCTTAATAATAAAAAACATAGTATATTGCTCTTTTTTTGGATCTATCCAAGGCATATGATACGGTGGACCATAAAATTTTGTTGGATAAATTACAATGCTGTGGAATTGGGGGAAAAGCTTTGAACTGGTTTTCCAGTTACCTATCGAATAGAAATTGTGTTGTCAAGATAGGTAATTCTATATTTGGTAGGTCTGTGATGAATGTTTCTATCCCCCAGGGATCGGTATTAAGATGTATTTTATTTTTGCTATATATTAACGACCAACCTAGAGTATCCAATAAAGTCAAATCAATTCTGTTTGCGGATGACTCCACTCTGATTATGTCTGGGGGAAATTTTGAATTGTTGGTGGCTGAATTTAACACTGAACTAGAAAAAACACAAAAATGGTTAATCTGAAACAAGTTAACCCTCAATACTAGCAAATCAGTCATTATGGTTTTTTCTAATAGATCGCAAAATGTTGATAAGAAAATTGAGATTGGACAAATAGTTTGGCTTACTCGGCAGAAACCAAGTATTTAGGAGTCATCATTGATGTATCTTTATCCTTCAAAAGCCATATAAATTAGGTTTCTAAAAAAATATCTAAAAATGTAGGTATATTGTATAGATTGAGTGACTTTTTACCGGAAGATGTATTGAAGCGTCTTTACTATGCTTTTATATATCCTTATTTGACTTATTGTAACTTTGTATGGGGTAGTGCAGCTTCTCTTCACCTTAATAAATTATTATTGCTTCAGAAGAAGGTACTTCGTATAATTACGAGTAGTTCATTTTTGGAACACTCTGATCCTCTGATTATACGCTTGGCAATCCTGAAGGTTGGAGTTGTTCATAAGTACTTGGGCTGCCTCTATCTCCGCAAAAATAATAATAAATTTCATCTCGCAAATCATGAGCACAATACTAGAAATAGAAACCATTACATTATCCCTAGTTCCCAAAGATTGTCTTCTTCGCAAAGATCTATTTCACATATTGTTCCACAGTTCTATAACAGCCTTCCATCTCACTTGAAAGAAATTAATAAAATAAATAGTTTTTCAAAACAACTCAAATCATACCTGTTGAATGACTCCAATGTTCAGTAAATGTGCCTCATTGTTGTGATGTGTAGTATGATGGTGATAGCAGTGCATTGAATTTGTAATTTGTTCTTAACTTTTTGCCTAAAAGACCAATTTGGTCTAATATAGGCTTGATTTAAATTTTGACATGTATTTGATCTTAATTTGTTGTTCATTAAGGCATTTGCATTATATTATATGTATATGTTCAAAAATTTATTTCAATAAAATTATCATTATCATATTCCCATGTGATAATAATATTAAAGAAGAATTTTTTTAAAAAAAGGTCTGTTATTTGAGACGGCAGACTTCGGCATATAATTTCGTGGCAACGGATTTATTTGTCAAAAGTATTTATTTTCGAAAATTATATATAGAATCGCAACATTAAATTATCTTCCAGAGTTTTAAATAAATCCGGCGGGGATAAGTCCGCGGTCCGTTTCCCGTGATTATATACCTAGTGTCTGTTCTTAAATAACTGGTAGCCATGACAATTCACTTCACTAATATAGTATCCTATAGTGCCAACAATATAATGTGTCTTTCTCTGAAACACTTAGGTCTTTTGAAATACTTGACATTTTAAATTTGGAGCATTACTATTAAAAGCATAATAATTCATAATAAATGCAAATTCATATTAATAGTTAATTTAGTAGGGATTTAACGTCTGCTTTGGAACCAAAGGCCATATCGCTGATGTCAAAAGGAAATTAAATACAAGGGACTAAAAGAAGTAGTCAGAAAGGAAAGTGGTTCTATATGGAACAAAGTCACTTACTACTGTCGGTGACAATGCTAATGGATGCAGAAAAGCTACTCAGTGAATGCAGTGACGAAAAGGGACACAAAACAACGGTGGCTGCACTTACGGATGGAAGAGGAAAATGAATAGGTGATAGAAAAGGAACCCTGCGAGCCTACCTAACACAAAAATCAAAGACTTCGTAGTTGAAGAGCATAACCATCCTCTAAAACTGCAAGTAGCGTTAAAAAATGATAAATATAATAAAAATGAAAAAAGACAATCCATAATCCAAATAACAACAGTTCGGGGCCCAAGGGACGCCACCCCCCTTCTCTTCCATTCGTCACAGACAGCTTCAGGATAGGCATATTGATAAAAGTATATGCATGCTTATAAATGCATATGCAAATTGGCAAATGCATTTGCATATAGGTAAATGTATATGCATATTGGTAAATGCATATGCATATTGCTAAATGCATATATGCAAATTAGTAAATGCATATGCATATTGTTAAATGCGTATGTATATTGTTAAATGCATATGCATATTTATAATTGCATATGCATGTTGATAAATGCATATGCGAATCAAATAAGCATATGCGTTTTAGAAAAGCATATGCAAAATATGCAATGTCACAACCCTAATTATTATGCATTTAATAGTAATGCTCCAAATTTAAAATGTCAAGTATTTCAAAAGACTTAAGGGTGCTACACACGTTCATGCAAACTTGACAAGTCTACTTGCGCAGGTATTTGCACAAGTATTGGAATATTTCCCTTTGCCACCACACGATACAAGTATACTTGAACAAGCCTCCTGTTGAAACTGTAACTATGTCGAGTTCAGATGATGATGCGCTTGTTTCGACAGCTTTTTGTCTTGTACATAAACGAAAATCTCAAAAGAAGTAACGAAATGTGCGGTATAAGGAGTGGTTGAAAAAAGGATGCTCTCATGTTAACACTGATTTAAGTTGAAGGTTTAAATAATAGGAATACATTTAATTTATTTTAAAACTAAATTTCTACAAATATATGCACTAGTATACATTCTAAATTAAAAACAATTTTACTTTTCTTCTATCAAAAATATGTTTTGTCTGTTTCACTACAAAACGATCTCAACAATTTGAGAAATTGCCTTCAAATTGATAGAACTCATTAGATGTATAAGTAGAAATAAACTCATTTCCTTTTATATTCATCGTAATTGTTCTCAAGTCTTCAATATCCTCAGTACATACACTACGTTTCACTTGCACAAGTCAGACTTGCACAGGTGACAGGAATCAAATTCATTCATGTCTCAAGTCACTTGTGCAAGTCTCGTCCTACATACCCTCAAGTTTGCTTGCACAAAATACTTGCACAAGTAGACTTGTCAAGTTTGCATGAACGTGTGTAGCCACCTTTAAGTGTTTCAGAGAAAGACACATTATATTGCTGGCACTATAGGATACTATATTAGTGAAGTGAATTTTCATGGCTACCAGTTATTTAAGAACAGAAACTAGGTATATAATCACGGGAAACGGACTATTCCCAGCCGGACTATTCCTCGCCCGCGGACTTTTCCCCGACGGATTTATTTAAAATTAGACTGGAAGATAATTTAATGTTGCAATTCTATATTTAATTTTCAAAAATAAATAGATTCGACAAATAAATCCGTTACCACGAAATTTTATGCCAAAGTCTGCCGTCTCAAATAACAGACCATTAAAAAAAAATTCTTCTTTAATATTATTGTCACATGGGAATAGGTTCCTAGTTGACTGAAAACGGGTCACCACCAACTTTTTGAACCGAACCAGTTTTGTATTGGTTACTCCTCGATTATTAGTTTTCGTTGGAGAATTTTAGGGAAAATGTACGACAATATATATAAATAGTTCTGAAACCTGACTTCGCGAAAAGTCTTTGTTCTGGTTCTACCCTCCCAAGTTATGAACACTGCTTTGTTCTGAGTTTTAAATTTTCATAGGATTGGAAACTTGATCAGCAACAAAATTTTATTCTTTTGTAAGACATGGAAGACAGTTACAGCCAGATAGTTGCACGTAATCTGCGGACAATAGCACAGAATCAATAACTGAAATGAACTTAAATAATTAAGAAAAAAAAATACCTTCTATGAAATAAATAATTCAGAAAACATAACTACTATGAAATAAATAATTCAGAAAAGATACCTAATATGAAATAAATAATTTAGAAAAAATACCTACTATGAAATAAATAATTAATTAATACATTCAGCCATCAAAGCTAAACCTTAAGGTTACTATACAGATTTTAAGCAGTTTTAGTAAATAAATATATGTTTTTAAAGTACATGAAAAGTGAAAACTGGTAAAACAATTTTTTTTTTAAATTACACTAGGGCAATTCACGAATCATCGGCCAGTCCCACATCCCCGGTCACACAAGAAAAAAAAAACGACCCTACAACTGCCATCCCACCTGGTATTCATGATACCTGCAGGTATCACGGATACCAAGCAAAACAAACACAAAACAACAATTACAAAATCGCCCCTCCTACACAACCGAAGATGCGAAACCGACGACGACTCGTAACTCACCCTAGTACTGTTTTTAGGCATATGGGTGAAGCTAAATAAGGAACTAACTGTTTAATGAACTAGCTATAAATAAATCCTAAATCTTTCAAATTTTTAACTAACTTACATGGTATAGATTTTTCTCTCACAATATCAACACAATGGCACGAATTTAAGGCAGTTGTTTACAGTAGAAAAAGTTTAAAGAGACTGAATTAATTGCGGTCACGGCATTAGCTAAAAATAGGGAGAACGCAAAACTCGCCTATCAATACCCAAGGAATAAATTTAACAATGCTAATTAGCCAACAAGAACATATAACGAAATTTAAAATGCTAATTAGCCAACAAGAATATAGAAGGAAATTTTAAAAAGTTAACAAACAAGCACATAGAGCAATCTTTAAAATGAACATTATGATTAAGTATTTAGAACCTATATGGTAGCCGGTAAATTGCTCGAAAACAATTGCTCGAAAGACAATTGTTCAAAAACAATTGCTCGAAAAACAATTGCGCGAATGAACAATTGCTCGAAAGAACAATTGCTCGAAAGACAATTGTTTGAAAAAAAATTGCTCGAACGAACAATTGCTCGAATGAACAATTGCTCGAATTATAAAATTGCACAGTTTTCGATTTTATAAAAGTCAGTTATTCATGAAGTGGAGCTGCACCTAACAATCCTTGTTTATTTTTAGTAACTGATCATTAATCATTCTATAAATGATTTTAATTATTACTTATTCCGCATAATCTTTTTTTAGACCGGTTCAGTCATCTCGCATGAAACATGTGATTGGAATTAAGTGGTGAATCACTACTATTCATGTTTTTTTGATCATAAAACCCGAATTTTTTTTCGTAGATTTATTAAAACTCTGCCATAACTTTGAGTTATTTCACCTATTGAGGTGAAGTATCCTGATTCGGTAATTATTTTTTAATAAATTATTATTAATTTATCTTGGTGTGTGGCCCATTTCTATCCTTTTCTGCTATTATTTTGTAAGCTACATTTCAATTTTAAACTAAATTCTTTTGGTCCTCACCAGGTGATGCTTTTTTTTGGTAATTTTTCGGGAACAGGTAGATAGTCGGCGCAGGAATAATAGGTATAGATTTAAACATTAAAACTTTAAGTTGTTATATAGAAATGTGTGGTTATCTGTTTGGACCAAGTGCCTTTTAAACCTTGTTCTATTATCAATATTGAACAGTTTTTGCGAGTGAATAATAGCTGAAGTTAGTGTTTTGAATTCCTTCATTTCATTCGTAAAGTTGTTTAAATGTGATTCTCCTAGTTCTAATATTTCTCTCTGTTCCCTAAAGTCATTAAAAGCAAAGGTACTCTAGAACGTTATAAGGTAATCAATTTTATGGTGTACGGTGTACTGAACAACTTGTCAATTGATAGATAAACCCTCTAGGCTCTGAAAACAGGACAACACTGTAAGTACTGCATAAATATATTATTCTTGATTAAATGCATTGCTAGTTTTGAATGTATAAGGTTTATTTTCTTATTGTGATGCGTTCCTTATAATTTTATTAAACGGCTCTTCTAGTAATTATTTGTAGGCCGAACTGAGATAAATTTCATGGTAATCAAAACTATTTTTCTGCATTCAATGATTATGAGTTTTTTTTTATTTTACATTTTTAATTTAGGCTTAAAAATTTGCAGTACGCATTAATTTTTGTTCATTTTTAATAATCGTTGTATTTACGGTTCGGTTTTGGTCTCCCTACAGGTTGTGTAGCGGAGCTGATAGGGTTGACGATCTGATATGTATTTTTGAGGTATAGTTCACTGAGGGTGAATTGCAGTACCTATACTGATTGAGCCTACCTATACTGATTGAGCCTACCTATACTGATTGAGCCTACCTATACTGATTGAGCCTACCTATACTGATTGAGCCTACCTATACTGATTGAGCCTACCTATACTGATTGAGCCTACCTATACTGATTGAGCCTACCTATACTGATTGAGCCTACCTATACTGATTGAGCCTACCTATACTGATTGAGCCTACCTATACTGATTGAGCCTACCTATACTGATTGAGCCTACCTATACTGATTGAGCCTACCTATACTGATTGAGCCTACCTATACTGATTGAGCCTACCTATACTGATTGAGCCTACCTATACTGATTGAGCCTACCTATACTGATTGAGCCTACCTATACTGATTGAGCCTACCTATACTGATTGAGCCTACCTATACTGATTGAGCCTACCTATACTGATTGAGCCTACCTATACTGATTGAGCCTACCTATACTGATTGAGCCTACCTATACTGATTGAGCCTACCTATACTGATTGAGCCTACCTATACTGATTGAGCCTACCTATACTGATTGAGCCTACCTATACTGATTGAGCCTACCTATACTGATTGAGCCTACCTATACTGATTGAGCCTACCTATACTGATTGAGCCTACCTATACTGATTGAGCCTACCTATACTGATTGAGCCTACCTATACTGATTGAGCCTACCTATACTGATTGAGCCTACCTATACTGATTGAGCCTACCTATACTGATTGAGCCTACCTATACTGATTGAGCCTACCTATACTGATTGAGCCTACCTATACTGATTGAGCCTACCTATACTGATTGAGCCTACCTATACTGATTGAGACCCACATACCTACCTTTATTGGAGTTTGCAGTGGTGGATTTCTACGGGGCACTGTGTTTTCAGTACGCAGAGCGGAGTGTCTCTATTAGTTGGAGACTTCATTAATTATTGTTGGTATTCTTTGGAACTTCCAATCGTTTAGTCTTGAATATTTATTAACATGTTTATATAGGGTATATTATTGGTAAGACCGTGTGAGAAAACTCACACCAGCTTGCCGTTGTTTCTGTGCGTGTCTTCCTTTTCACAGTGACAACTGACTATGACTGCCTGACATTTTTTTTTGACACTAGACTTTTTTTTACTGCTATATTGTGTGTAATTTCCTAATAATTTTTATGTGCTTCCGTTGGACCGTTTCCCATTAATTGGTTCACTACTGGCGTACTTTTAAATTTGTGGTTGATTATAGTTGTTGAGTTTGTGCGTCAGTAGTGCTGTTGAACTTTATTCCGTTTATAAACATTTTTGGATATTAAGTTTACCTATATATAGGTATAGTTTAATATTTCCTCTTGTGTAAATATTGCCGTATTCCTGTCTTTTATTTTTGTACTATATTTCCTAAATACACTAATCAATGATAATGGTAGTTTTTCTAATCCGATTGAGAGCTCCTACAATTAACGATTTAATTAGCCAGTTGTTACGTTTTAAATAGTGGAATAAAACTGAGAACATTAGCTTTAGAGATTCAGTCGTAGTTTTCACGTTCAGTGCCACTACAGAGGTAACACATACAGATAGGCTAATAATAAATAAATTTTCGGGTTTTATGATCAAAAAAATATGAATAGTAGTGATTCACCACATGTTACATGCGAGATGACACAACCGGTCTAAAAAAAGATTATGCGGAATGAGTAATAATTAAAATAATTTTTTATAATTCGAGCAATTTTGTTCATTCGAGCAATTTTGTTCATTCGAGCAATTTTGTTCATTCGAGCAATTGTTTTTCGAGCAATTGTTTTTCGAGCAATTTACCTAGAACCATATTATATGGAGGCTCATAGCCAACACAGTCTTGATTTAAGGATTTCTACACTCTAACGTACTTGGGTATCTTCATAATAATGGCTAAACCATTGTAAGATTTTTAAGGTACAAATATTAAATATACATATTAGATAAATATTAAATATACTTATTAGATAAAGGACACTAAAAAAGAGGTCAATATTTAGTGTAATAAAAATCTATAGTAGGTTTATTAATTATGAGGTATAGTAATTAATAAATTAATTTAAAAAAAATTAATAAAGTATATTAATGATCTGGAAAAGCATAAATTTGAAAGAGTAGTTAATAGATCGCCATTTATATATAGCTGAAAAATAAAATAATAAATTCACGATATAGAAAACTACAGAGTTTAAATAACTGAACAAATCAAAGCTGCTTGGACACTTGGTAACCACTAGTATTGCAATAATGTTCGTACTTTGTTGCATCTCCTAATTATATACGAAGGCACAGTCTTAAAATCGGACGAACAATATCGGCACATAATTACGGGAATCAAATTCTGTTAATAAAATGTGTTTTCTATTGATAAATTTTGTGTTTTATCAGAATCATACTTTAATAACCTAAATTACTGATATTTTATTATATGCGGGGAAAAGTCCTGGCGGGATATAGTCGGGCGGGGAAAAGTCCTACTGCCATACTGACCACCTGTGTCTTTAATCTGTTTCTATTATTATCCCATTCATTATTTACATTACTGTGAGTGTTACTTTCAGCTTTATGGCGCCATATAGTTAACCGTATTCTCTAATTTTCGAACAAAAATTTTGAATCATATTCATTAGGAAAACTAAATGATAGAACACCTAAAGGCATATAACAAATAAATTAGGGGGTTTGTTCAACCTCCCACCAGATATAAACAGCTGGAAGTGCATATATTGCCTTCCTTTCAGTTTCAAATGCATATGCCTTTTCTTATATGCATTATCTTTAAGTGCATATGTTTTATTGCAAAACATATGCATTTCCTCAAATGCATATGCGTTTTCTCAAATGCATATGTGTTTTCTCAAATGCATATGCGTTTTCTCAAATGATATGCGTTTTCTCAAAAAGCATAAAACCTGTTGCATATGCAGTATATTTCCCAGTGCATATACTGCATATTTGGAAATGCATTATGTCACAACCCTAGTCATGACCAGAGAAAATGATAACCAGAGAATATGATAACCTAATAATAATCAGAGAAAAATGTTAAGAGCATTTTTTCTAACGCAAATGTGAACACATGCCAAAGGAGCATTTTTTTAAAGGCGGCGTTGAGAAATGCAAGTGTGAAGGGGGCCTAACTACGAGATCTTAGATTTTGTGTTATATAGACGCGTAGATTTGGAACGAAGTATTCCCGTACCTTTGTGAATTGGCATCAAAATATACGAGTTGTTTATTCAATTTCTATTCATTGTGTACGAGAAATTTAGACAAGGTTTGATATATAAAGTGTATTGATCTTACAGTTGTATTTCCTTGAACGTAGGAAGCCACCTTCCCGCGGTGATACTGTTTGATACCAAATTTTATTTTTGTTTTCTTTAGCTCAATAGTAGCTACCACTTTAATCCTTTTTGGAATAGAGTACTTTGGGTTGGTAGTAAATTAGAAAGATGAATTAAAAACCACAAGATATAGTATATCTTCAAGATTTATTTAGTCTATAACAAATGCTCAAAATGCCCTCCCTGCTGCTCAATACGCAGATTTATATGTTTCTCAAAATTCGCTATCGTCGCACCAAGGATATCAAGATTCCTTGATTAAATAACTTCTTGGATACTTGACAATATTCTTCATGTTTTCAATAATATCTGGCTTTGTTCAGTAATCATTCTCTTTTACATACCCTCAAAAAATTAAGTGGCTGGCTAAGGGAAATCCATAAGTTGAGGGATGATGTGGGTTCCAAATCAATTTGTTAGCCAATTTTGTGTTCGCAATGAGGTGTGAGCTGTTGCTCTGTCTTGTTAAAACCAACGGTTAGGTCGCCTGTCATCATGATGTTTTATATCATGTTTAACATTTTAATATACTGAGCTTGAAAGTCCGTCATGATCTTGAAAAAAATATGAGCCATAAACTCGGCTAGAACTAATGCCGCACAGGACGGTTACCTAGTCCTTTGACAAAATTTCCTTTCATTATCATTTTTTGAGAGTTGTACGTTTCATTCAAACGAAGATAATTGTTTTCTCTATTTATGCCCTGTTCTTTCTCCACCTTTCTTACACTTTGTGACGATTCTTGAAACCTTGCACTAACTGTGGCAATATTTTCTTCAATTCTTGCATTCCGTTTACGACCAGAATTTCCCCTATTTTGGTTCAGTACGCTCCTTTTGGTTCTCCATATTTTGAAAGCTTTATCCACTCTTTTATGGTCTGTATTTTATTTGAATTTGTTTGTAAAAGCTCTTCTGACCATATGTAGTTCGAAATCCTATCAATATAAACTGTCCGACAATGAAGATGCGTTGCTCATTAGCTTTCTGCATGTTGAGATGAATTACTGTTTTTATAAATTATATTTTGATTCCCGATTCAGTGAAGCTATTGACTGATAAAAAACGAAAATTGCAGTGCTCAAAATTGCTGCAGTAATCCTATTCAATAAAAATTAGAAAACCAGGAAGATTTTAATTTAACAACATTATTATGATTGAAAGTTATTAGCGATTAAAAATATGAAATACAGTTCTTATAAATCATTAATTATTAAAACGCAGGACGGTTAGGTGCAGATAATCTAAGTGATCCAACTTCATAATTATCTCACTTTTATTTAATTGGACAATGTGAGTAATTTGATCATTCGAGCAATTGGTCATTCGAGCAATTGTTCGTTCGAGGAATTGTCTTTCGAACAATTGTTCATTCGAGAACTTGTTCATTCGAGAAATTGTCTTTCGAGCAATTCACCTAGAACCGAAATTAAGGGAGTTAAACACAAAAATGACCGAATTTGTCGCTAGTCGCACGAAAAAATCAAACTCATTTGAACGCTGAAGTTGTTCTGACGACTTCGTACGTATTCTGACGTCCAAATCGCTGCCACTATAACCACTCCCATTGGAAAGTATGAATTTGATTTTCATCCGATTTCATCAGAAGTCGTCAGTGCGAAAAATCGCTCGAATACGCATCCATAGTAACCGTACCCTAAAGCAGCAACAATTAATTCAGTTTATCTCAGCTCTATAGTTATACATATCGTGAATTTATTATTTTCAATGCCAGCTATTTGAAGGATACAGGTCCATTTACGAATTGTTCAATTTTTTTCTTTGCCCGAGCGTTAACAAATTCAGTTGTATTTAATTAATTTGACAGTAAATAAAGCTGCTTACTACATAGTTAATAATCAAGTTATAGATTTTTTACACTTAGCAGTGGATTATTTTTCAAAATAGTGTATTTTTTGTAATATGCTTGTTTAACCTTGAGAACTTACAATGGTTTCACCATTATTTTAAAAAAATCAAGCCTTTTCAAGCAGTCAGGATTGAGGACGATTCAGAAATAATGTCGTTCATCTTCTCTTAAATTCTACAATGAAAAGTATTTATCTAAGGAATAACTAATACAAAATGGCTTCAAGAAGTTGGTAGAAAATTAATCTGTATCGTGAAACTGTTTCATTGCTGGTAAAAGGAAATAACTATCGATTCGTAAAAACAATTAAACAGTAAGAGAGCTTCTAGCTCTACTGTACCTAAATTATTTAGATATACATTTCCCAGACAACAATTTTTCAGTACAGGCAAGCCTCGCTTTAAGTACAACTCACTTTAGTAAAAATGGTCCTTATTTCGAGTCATGATTCAAAATAAGAACCGTTCGTAGACATAGAGAACGGAGACAATTATCTGTGATTATTTCATGGTAATTATAAAAAAAACATCAAAATTATAATCCAGATAAGGTTATTAGAAGGAATTTGTTCAAAAATTCAACATGTCCCATTTTAGGGTAAGTTCCGTGTTATCGCACGGTTCCATATTTTCGAACACGTAAAAAATCTTCATATAATAATCATTATTTAACTTTTATTTCAATTGGTATCCATAAAACCAATTAGAATTTTTTCTTTCTTTTCTTTCTTTCTTTTTTCATTCTTTTCTGACGTGTCCGAAATTGTAGAGCAAATTAATAACTTGGAACTTAGTACCCTACTACCAAAAATATTTCATATAGCATAAAATTACTGTTTGTTAAATGTAGCACAATAATTATAGAAATCTAAGTATCTATTAATTACTCAAATATACTGAGTGAGAGTTAAGCTATGGATGGATTTTAAAACATTTGATAAATGCACGACTTTAAACTTTTTCATCACAGTCACAAACAATGAAAGACTGCATATTATTATTAATATGCTTATATACGTAGTACTCTAATAATTCTAAAATAAATTTTCTTTCTATAACTCATAGAAAATGAGACATATAGTCAAGGAGTGACAATTATAAATTTCTTGTTACTTTTATTCGCTTTAGTTACCGTTTGGTAACTAAACTAAGTCGTGATTTGGTAACTAGAGCGGGGGATGCCAGTATTCGAAACTTTTTATATTCGAAAAAGTAAAATGTATCGGATCACTGGTAATAACTATTAAGGAAACGTTACTGATATTTGAAAATTTGGATAATTAGTACCTACATAGGAAATAATGAAGAATGATGATTGAGATGAATTCTAAAGAATCCAATCACGTAACAGTTTTTTTAAACTATTTTTGGTGTAAGAAATAAACTTTTCGAATTGATGAAAAATGACAGATAATGATGTAGAACTAGAATTATGATTGACATAAAATAATTTGATTAATAATTCGTGGTTGCAACATTCAAGCATCCTGCCATAGAGTTGTATAAATATTCAAATTTATTTAGAAACATTTAGCATACAATATACATTTTGTGCGAGTTGGTAATCATAAATAAAAAGACTATATCACTGTTGTGAGTAATGATTAAACTTTATATAATTGGTGGGGAAAAGTTCGGTGGGGAATAGTTCTGGCGGGGAATAGTCCAGGCGGGGAATAGTCAAGTGGTGAGTCAGTGTCCAAAATAATACTGCGTCTTGCGGGACGCTAAAATCCTTATTTTTATGTCACGTGACTGGCAATCTAGCGTCAGTTTAATAGAGAAATGATATAACGGGAACAAAATTTAATGGAGAAATTATATAATTGAAACAAAATAAGGTTTTACACCGTCTTTCTTAGCGTCCTGCAATCGCTGCAACACTTCCTCTCTCTCGAGTAGTTTATCATAACTCTACGGGAATAGTCCATGCGAAGAATATTCCCGCGGGAAAAAGCAGGGGCGTATCTAGGATGCGTCAGAAATAAATCTACAAATTAATCATCAGACTTGAAGAAATATCAGTTATTTGATTATTTTAATTATTTTCAACATGCTTACAAATGTAACTGTGTTCCATCAGAAGCGTCATTTTTAAATTGCGAATTGGGAGAACTTAAAATGATTCAAGTTGCATTATGTATATATTACGTCATTTTTTTTATAAAGAATGGATTTTATCATCCCATTAATATTAGCATTGATCTTCAACCTAAAAAATGTTTCTGAATTTGAGAAGAAATGGATCGTCCTGCACTTTGTAGTTTGCCAAAACACTTCCTCCAACAGCTAGTACGCTGAAAATTCAAGCTTCATTTGAAGATAAATGGAAAGGCGCTAATCTTACCACCTGAAAAAGTTCACAATAGTTCGTGGTCTTTTCAATTAGACTACTTCTAAAATCTCTCCACAAGAAAAAGCAAATGAAAATAAAACCAAAATGAACAGAAGCAGTGATTCAGGAGGCGAAGAGTTTCTTAGAAGAAACTCCCAGTTGTTCTCTCAGAAAAGCTTCTCAGTAGATTTCACCTACCAAATCTTCGTTGTGGAGGATCGTCAGACATGATCTTCGTTTCTGTTTTTATCATTATACTCCATTTCAACCATTAACTGATGTCCACAAAGCACAGAGAAAACAGTTATGTCAGTGGATTCTGCAGCAACCATACAACGAGAGTTTCCTTTGCCTCCATCAAAAAAACACATCGAAAAAACCACGGAGTGTAGACTAATGAAAATTCTCGAAATATCAACGGAATAAATGATAGGTATGATGATAAGGTATTATCTTTGTTGCCATTATTAATGGAATGGATCTAATCTTTCATTCATTCCTTGACGATGATGGCAACTTGTCATCGGTTAATGGTGTTTGACTCCATTATCCGATTTGCCGTTGTGATCCATCATGCATGCACGAAATGATTCAATCTATTTAAAATGGATAAGTTTCTTAAACTATGGATTTCGGCACTCAGGAACTATCAGTCAAGCATAATGGATCACAACGGCAAATCGGACAATGGAGCCAAACACGTTCACCGTGAAAACGATATTCTTATTGGATGCCAAGATGCGTCAACTGTTTTGGGCACAGTACAGAGAAGATATAGTATCCCAGAGCTATAGGGGGGCTATTACGCGTGTCCCGGTAGGCTGTGACGTCACATGTCAACAATGGTGCGTACGTTTGTACGTACAGTACAAACACAAAAGATGGCTGCAACACACCCAACTTTTGTTAAATAACGTTTTCGGTGATATTTTTTTAAATTCCACATTACCGCATGCTATTATCCAATCTTTATAGTCATACGGACGAAAATTAAAAAATGACTGTTGATGAAATTGCTACTGGTCTTTTTACACCCAAAATAGTAACAAATTTTTAGTCTTGAAGAAGACGATTTATTCAAGATAATTAGATCATTAGTCAGATCGGTCGCGTTGGCCGCCATCTTAATTCTCTATTCCACGTGACCCACAGCAATTCTGTTTACTATGACGTGACCTCTTGCTTACATACATGACGTCACAGCCTACCCAGAATAAATTTGAATAATACATGTAACTGGGGTACTATACTATTCTGTTTACTATGGTTTTGGGCAAGTGAAGCTAGCTTGCAGTGTTACGACCGGTTGAAAGGTAATAGAGACTTTGTTGATTTTAGACTCAGAGATGATTGCAAACTAACGAAGAAATTTATGTGGAGCTCAGTGCCTAGTTCCTTTAAAGATGAAAGAGAAGTTGCTAAATAACAATTGAAAGGGAATTCCAGAAATTAGAATAGTGATAGGATAGTTCAGAAATAGGGAAGTTACTTAAGGGCCAGAAGATAGGTACAGTTAGTGGTACTCGGTATCCGGTAAATTCATCGCAATAAATTAATCGCCGGTAAATTCATCGCCGTAAATTCATCGCATGGTAAATTCATCGCATGGTAAATTCATCGAATGGTAAATTCATCGCGTGGTAAATTCATCGCGTGGTAAATTTATCGCGTGGTAAATTCATCGCATGGTAAATTCATCGCATGGTACATTATAAAATTAAATTGATAAACTTAAATATAATTTTTTGCAAATTATCGCGCTGACCTTACTTTCTTTTTCGCTGGATTAGCGTAACTTGTTTGTACGAATCTGTGCTTTTGTTTATTTCAAATTATTGGATTTTAGTATTAGAATATAAAATAATTTTCGCATTTATATCATTCAATTAATATTTAATTCAAAATACTTAATATGAGTATACTTGCATAAATTTATTATTTTATAGTTATTCATATTTTTCTTTAATTCAAATTTATAATATTTCTCAAATTACGTATTTGGGTAACTGTAAATGCTACTCCTCTTTGAAAATATGATCAGCAAAGCATAATTGCCTCAGTAAATGGGAACCAGGTTTTCTAATTATTTAAGAGGTATTGAATACAATTTATCTTTTTAAAAGTAATTTAGATATATTTTTGTAGCGATAGAATATATGTAAGTTGTAATGATAGAATTTAATCTTAATATTAACGGTTTGCTCTAGCAACATATCCATATATAATTTCGTTGACCGACAATTGGGCACAAGACAATTGGCCCCACAACAATTGGACCCCGGACAATTGGACCCACGACGATTGGGCCCAATGACCAATATATTATTTGTCCATTTTTTTCAGAGTCTACAGTATCAACTTAATTAACGACCATTGCTACCGTAATAACTAGGGATGTGACAATATGCGTTTGGTATAAAAATGTATAGTCTTGAGCATCATTAAAATATAGAATATTCCTAATAAGAAAAAAAATTCTTGTTATAAAACATATATATCTTTAATAGAACATATTCATTTCATGGATAAATGGTTTTATTCTTTTAAATTACTATAATTTTCTGTTCTGAGATAGGTCATGTAGGCAACAAATTTCCTAGTTACAGTACCTCTATAGTGAACTCCTGTATAGTGAATGAGTTAGGATGTAGCCAATAGAAAATAAGAATGTAGCTATTTTTGATGAAGAGACCATAGAAAATAAGAATGTGGGTATTTAAAGAATGCCGTGGCCCTCCAAGACATGCTGAAATTATTGGAACATACAAGTCGAATTAAAGTTATTAGTTATGTGAATTTGTTGAAACCTGTTCACTGTTCAGTGTTCAATATAGAAGAGTTTCATAAATTAGTATTACAAAAGGTATTTTCACAATCTCATTTCATCCCTACAACTCTTCAATTTTCCTTAGTTCAATGTCACGAAAATCATTAAAATTCACATAACATGATTCAAGTTAATAAAATTTTTTTAAATACTTCAAAGATTTTCATTACACCGAAACATGAGACTAGTATACAAATGTGATTTAACGGGCTTATTAATATACACCTTATTAAGTATATCAAACGAATTTAAAAGTTACAAACATATTTCTAGAGAATGTAAAACATATTTCAAATATAATATTGTCACTACCCTAATAATATCAAAGTAACACTTCTTTACTGTGTCTTCTATCCAATTTTTTCTGGGTTCAAATGTTTTGGAGCTCAATTGTCGTGGGCCCAATTGTCGTGAGCTCAATTGTCCTTGGGACCGATTTTCCTGGGCTCAATTGTCCTGGGCCCAATTGTCGGTTCACCATATTGTTTGTAACGTTTCAATGTCTCTATAAAAAAAATCATCTTATATTTACCTCTCTATTATTTGTATTATCTACCTTCCTTTTATATGTCATCGATGATTTACTATGCGATGAATTTACCTGCGATGAATTTACCTGCGATGAAATTACCATGCGATGAATTTACCATGCGATGAATTTACCATGCGATGAATTTACCACGCGATGAATTTACTGCGATGAATTTACCCGCGATGAATTTACACTGATCCGTGGTACTCAGGCATAGGGGACCAATTTAATGGTGCAGACGTTATTGGGAAAGATGAACAGTGGTGAATTCAACCACTGGTTGTAAACAGAAGTTAGGCTTGGTTCGTATCTGAAGGGACTGACAGGAAATTCCTAGTTAGTGAGGAATTTATTGTGAGCTGTGAAGTAAACTTTAATTTTGGTAATGGATTAAAGGTAAAGTAAATTATGAATCTTTAATTCAAACATCTAATTTAAATTAGGATAAAATTGTAACTCATTCATACCTTTTTAATCTTAAGATAATTATGTAATTATTTTTAAAGATGGTCAGACGAAGGT
Organism: Caprella mutica; assembly: GCA_947561585.1. NCBI lineage: Eukaryota > Metazoa > Arthropoda > Malacostraca > Amphipoda > Caprellidae > Caprella > Caprella mutica. The sequence continues at coordinate 49,187 of CANNZV010002395.1, forward strand.
TCATTAGGTAGGCTAGGTTTAAAATGTAATAAGCACTATTTGTAATATTATGCATTTGAATTGTAAGGAATAATCCATGGAGGAATTTCTGTTATAGTGAAATTAGAATATAAAAATGGAGGTACCTATGTAATTTCTGTCATTGGTAGACATGAAGAATTTTTGAAATAGGAACAGAGAATTGGAAAAGGAATTTTGATAAGTTCATTGTCATTTTAAATCAATGATTTTTAAAATGTGTTTGACGGAAATAATGGCCAGTATATGAATTGATTGAGATAGAGTCTGAATTATCGAACTAGTACAAGTTTTGAAATGGTAAATGTGATAATGATATTCAAATGAAATCGTGCTTAAATGTAGTTAGAGTTACAATAAGAAAGGTGTCATTGTAGTTTGATAATTAGTGAAAGCTCATTTAGTTTAAGCTAATTTTTAAGGATAAATATTTTGAGGATATTTTTTTCCCCATTGTGATAATAATATTGTCACGATTTGAATAGTATTAACTAATTGGAATTCATATTTGTTTGAACAAAGAATTAAATATTTTTTTGGTAATATTGTGTTGCTTTTGATTTTATTATTTTTTTGTATTGAATAATATTGTGTTTTGATTTTGGAAGTAATTTTGATACTAGGATGCTATTATTTTGGGGCCATTTTTTTATAATTATTATATTTCTAATGAGCACAAGGGAAGTATGTATTCATAAACGTCTGATGGTCGAGGCTTATTGTTTTCTATGAATATTTCTACTTAACTTTGAAGGGAGTACCAAGATAAATTGTAACGTACATCTAGTCTGAAGAAAAACCAAGGTAAAATATTTTTTTTTCTGTCTGAATATTTTTTTTTCACAGAGGGGGTTATGTATACTTGTAGTTATAAAATCTTCAGACCGGTTTGTTATGAAGTTAATTATTTTGTGACTTGGAAATAAAACAGTGTCATTGGATATTGCTGAAATGTTTGTGGTTTTAGAATGGTTGTTTGACAATAATATTTATTGCTTTAAGAGAGTGAATAAGAGTTTCAAACTCTATTACATGTAATGCATTTGGTTAGGGTAACTAACCACCTACTGTTTTCACTAGACCAGAGGTTTTCTGTGGTTTACTTTATAGAAATAACGAGCTTATGAGGTTTCATGTATCCTAACAGATTTCAAGTTTGATGTTTCGTTTCTGTGAAAGAGTAATTAGTTTAAGTCGGAAATCTAGGAGGAGTTATTTTTGAATTGGTCATTTCTTATTAGTTGAGGGTATAATTAGGGACAGCCTACATGAGGGTTGAGAACCATTAGGAATTGGAGAAGTGAGATCAGAGGTATCTTACGTTTGGATTTGGGTGGGGTTGTATATGAATCTTGGGAGTATATAGGGCTGGATTGAGATTATGAAGGTCTGTTCTCTCACCTCACTCTAATCTCTGCTCACGAGAGAGTCTTAAGTAGTTTACCGGTCTGGATAAGACCACGTCGGGGTGAAGTCTTCTCTCAACCCAGCCTTTGGTAACCATCGCAGGACTTAGTCAATGAAAATCTCCGTCCGTATAGTGGTGGAGATAGTATCCTTAGCAAGTGGCTGAATCTTGCAATTCAAAGGATCCCGGCAGCAGAGGTTGTATTCTTTACGGCAGTCAGACTGAAACGAGACAGGATGAGGGAACTAGCAACTGAAGTTTATTGCAGAATAGTTTCTGACGTAGCAGAACAACTTCTGGCGTTGCAGAACAACTTTTGGCGTTGCAGAACAACTTCTGGCGTTGCAGAACAACTTCTCATGTTGCAAGGCAGACATTCAATAAGCAGTAGGAATCTGAAGCCAGAGTCACCATCATAATACCTTGATTTGCACGAGATGTCGTCCACGTCACTTAGCAAAGTTCCAGTGGAGTAAGTCGGTAACACACAATCGTTACCAACACACTAGTACCGTGGTTCTGAAGAGTTTCCAGCCGCACCCACTCCATTAGAAATTCAGTAACCCCATCCGTAATTCCTCAGTAATTGTGTCAGTGTGTATTTGTGACAGGTATACTCTCAACCTCCAATGAATGACCCATGTTGTAAGTTAAACTCCTCCATAGGTAGATATTTGATTAATTGAATTAAATGTACGATGTTTATGTAGGATTTACTATTTCTAAAACCTTTTGTCTGATCGATTACTTAGTTAGAGTACACATAATTTAAACTATATTTGCGTTTTATTTAACCTTGTTATTTTGGTACGATATTTGGTTTGATGTTATTTAATGAAGTGAAGGAACTAATTATTATTGACAAGTAACGTAAACAGTAAATTAGACAAATTGATTATTCTTTCTAGGAAGAATCGTAACCCACGTAAATAAATGGCCGCCCGGCACTAATTAATAACCAGGCTACCATGTGAAAGAAAGAACTTAACTGCTGAAAATATTGAATATGAATATTGGAAATAAACAAATGCCCATTCGGCAAAATAAGTAACACCACCCCTTCAGGGTTGTGTTACTAATTTATTGAAAATAGAAATATATTATCATATCAATTGTCAACTACCAATTAAACCTAAAGCGTGCAGCGGAAGACTGGTGGAACACTAGAAATGAACATGTCTAATATCTTACTACCTATTAACCATAAAGCGTGCAACGGGTCACTGGTGGAACACTAGAAATGAACATGTCTAATATCTTACTACCTATTAACCCTAAAGCGTGCAGCGGGTCACTGGTGGAACACTAGAAAAGAACATGTCTAATATCTTACTACCTATTTAACCTAAAGCGTGCAGTGCTTCACTGGTGGAACACTAGAAATGAACATGTCTAATATTTTACTACCTATTAACCCTAAAGCGTGCAGTGCTTCACTGGTGGAACACTAGAAATGAACATGTCTAATATCTTACTACCTATTAACCCTAAAGCGGGCAGTGGGTCACTGGTGGAACACTAGAAATGAACATGTCTAATATCTTACTACCTATTAACCCTAAAGCGTGAAGTGGGTTACTGGTAGAACACTAAAAATAAACATGTCTAATATCTTGTTCCTTTCTAATCATTTTAGCACATAATTACATACCTAAGACTCTCTTCTCACTGAAATTAACAAAGCTATACTAAATCATTCTATCAATTTAAAAAAGGCATTTACATTCACACTATGAATGTGGTTAGTGACTAATTTTCTACATTTTGTAAAACATAAATGAGCAGATTTTGAAAAAGTACTACCTATTTGCCTTCAGCCATTCAATTACAAATATTATTATTATTTTTAATTGGAGAATCCCCGCTCGCCGTTGTGAAAGCGGGTGAGCACTCAGGCCGCAGGTGGGCCCATCTGTACTAAATCCCCATTGAACCGATCTAGAGACTACTCGTTGAAATCCTCCAGCCTCCCAATTCTTTCAAGAAAGGTAGAAAGATGTGAAAAGCTGAGATTCCTATAGTAATTATGTGGAGGTCCGTAAGAAATCCACCCAGAGTATAGTCCCTAGTCCTGTGATAAGAAGGGCATTCTTCAACAATGTGAGTCCTTGTCTCTGGGGCAAGACCACACTGTCGGCAAGTGTCATTGGTCCATTTTCCAGTAATCCGGTTATGGGATCCAAAGTTTCCGTGCCCTGTTAAAATTTGCAGGGTAAGACGAAGTTTCCTACGTGTCAACGACAGGAGTCTTATGACAGACTCTCTTATCCAGATGCTGCTCGAAGAGCTCTTTGGTCTGTCTACAAGAAGATAAGTTGGCCCATCTTCTTATGTAGTTATCTGCAATCCACCGGTAAACTGAAAGTTTACATGCACTATATGGAACCGATAGAAGGGGTTCAAGTCCTTCACATGAGGTCTTAGCTGCTTCCTTCGCTAGGAAGTCGGTGGTTTCGTTACCAATGGTACCAGCGTGAGCCTTAACCCACTGAAGAGTGACGTCAACCAGCTACCCCAGAGAGTTCAGGGCGTTTACACATCGGTTTACCGTTTGGCTCCGGGTCTTCAAACTAACCACGGCTTTGATTGCCATTTGGCTATCTGAGTATATAATGATTCTCTCCACATCAGGTTCTCCGGAGATGATGCTGATCAGTCTCTCTGCTGCCACAGTGATTGCCAATATCTCTGCCTGGAAAACGCTACAGTGTGGACAGCTTCAGGTCGCATATCCGAGTCTCCAGCCCCGCCACCGAAACCGTAACAGCGTAGCTCATAATAGGGCCAATCATGGTGGTGAAAATCCACACCATGACCTTCGGAGAAAGCCCCCAGGTCTGTCCAACTGCTCGCCTTCACAATAAGAGGCATCTATTGGCTTTAGCAGACTTGTCAACTGTATGGGGGATCCAGCTCAGCTTTGAGTCCAGGGTCACTCCGAGGTAAGTTACTCTGTCCACAAGCCGAATTTCTTGTCCCATATGTCTTAAGGGGAGAAACTTCCATTTGCGTTTCCATGTAAACATAGTAGCAAAAGTTTTATTGCTGCACATGGATAGTCCAGATTTTCTGGCCCAATCCTAAACAGTCATCAAACCTTCCTGAACTCGTTCACTAATATTAAAGGATTCTATTTCAGTTGATAGCAGGAGTACATCATTAGCGTAAGCCTCTGCATAAACTCCCGACACATTAGTCAGTTTCCTAAGAAGTTCACTCATCACCAGATTGAATAAGAGTGGTGAGAGAACTCCTCCTTGTGGTGTACCCCTAGTCAAACGAACCGAGATGCTATAATCACCAAGAGTAGCTGTGACTCTTTGGCTCTTAAGCATCCCCATGATCCAAGTGACCAGGTGTATCTCTATTCCTGTATTGAATAAAGCGGACCTTATAGCCGCCAGAGAGACGTTGCTAAAGGCACCTTCAATATCCAAAAACAGGGCAAGGGCTAGTTGTTTGTTGAACACTGCTTTTTCAAGCTTTTGAACAACGGCATGCAGGGCTGCATCGGTCGATTTATATGCACGCTTGAGTCTTCGGCAATTGTCCCAAGCACTCTGAGCATCCGTGTTGGATGCTCTGTTCCAAGCGGATTTGATCTGTCTCCTCGAGGCCGCCAGTTCCGTGGTCCACCAATAGTTGGTTTTCCTACGGGAACTTACAGCTCTCAGAGAGCAGGTCTCGTCCAGAGCGGAAGTGAGTGCCTACGTTACCGCTAAAGTGGCGTTGTCAAGTTCCTCAGGGGTACTGAGGTCACCTGGTACACACTCAACCAAATTATTTTGACTGACTAATTCATGTTGTTTCCAATCGGTACGTTTACTATTCCTACTCACCTTAGTGACGCAGTTATACTCCACCAAATTGAAGCGGATGCATCTCTGGTCCGACAGGGATGGAGCACCGTCAACCCGCCAGTCCGATATCTCGTCCGCTATGCTCAGAGAGGCCAGCGTTAGGTCCAGGACTTCCCTTCTGTTCTGCACAACAAAGGTTGGTTCGTGCCCTCGGTTACATATCTCCAAATTTGTAGAGACTAGGTAATTCCATAGGGCTTCCCCTCTCTCATTATCATTGGAGCTATTCCATATAATATTTGCATTTAGCATCATATCCTATAAGGAGTGCAATGTTACTGTACTCACAATTTTGGATGAGACTACTAACCTGCATGGGAGGCGGGAGGTCATCCGAATCACCTGGAATGTACACAGAGGAACACCAGACAGTGCCAATACTGCATTCCATAGCAACAGTGACCATATCATTGTTGGTGTAGCCAGGAACAGACCATACGTTCAAGGATGAAGACGCTACTATGACTGCTCTGTTACGCAAGTTATCACCCTCAGGTGCTTGGAAAACCATGGAGCCCGAAGGGTTGATAGTGGTTAAGTCACCAAAAGTGACTTAAGAGCCATGAACGCTGCATTGTGTTCCAGTTTCCTCTGCAGTTCAACAGAGGCACTGTAACATCGATGCATGTTCAGCTGCCATCCATGAACAACAACCATGATGGAAGGAAAGGGTCTGGCCCTGGATCTAGGATCCAGAGACCAGATTCAGACCGCTAGGACCCAGTTTCTCACCCAAGAAATCCGATGATACGAGACCAAACGGGTTGCCAGTGGAAGAGTCATCCAGGTCCCCAATGGTGGAAGATTCCCCAGCACTTACAGACGGGTCTGCAGGTGAAGTGGAAACCACCATACCAGAGGCAGCTCCTCCATCACTGTTGGCCGGGGCTTTCAGTGCTGGGGGCGGAGCTCCAGGCGTTCGGTGTCTGAACTCCAATCTGCCCATGCCATAGAATGGTCGCATCTGCAGAGCCTTCAGCCGTTGAAAAGTATCCTCCTCAACAGAAAAGACGGAGACGCACCCACGCATATGGCACTGACCAGTTGGTGGTGCCCATGTTGTGAGGTGCAGACCTGCCACACGTAGGTTGGTGTTGGACGCCTCCAAGAGCTGAAGGAGATCCTTCCTGCTCTCGGCCATATCCAGCGTAACCCACGCGGTACATCTCTTAGTAGGAGGCAAGTCACCCGGCCCCATAACCCAGTAACCCTTACGGGATCCGGGTCCTGGAACCAGCTTCTTTGCCTCCTCCTTCACCCACCCAAGTGAACGTTCGTCCAAGCAGATTACCCGTACTTGGCTATTATGATGAGCACAGCTCTCTACCTGGACGGGCCACTCAGGTTTACTGCGTACTCGATTAAGGACTCTTTTGTTGAGAGTCCTTTTCACGAGCACAAACTCTTCCATAGTAAACGGATCATCACCGGAGGTGGGTTCTACATACAATGAAAGGGTACTCTTAGCCACCTCAGAAAACGTTAGGCCTTTGACCTTCCGAACCTTCTGAGGTGGCTTTTGGGAAGAACCAGGTGTAAAACCTAAAGATCGCTTCCTACTGGAAGGTTCGATAGGTTCCGACACCTTGGGTGTCGTAACTGCGGTACTTGGTCCAGGAGTCGTTTGAATCGTTAGATGTTCAAACTTCTTCCTGGCATGAGAACACCTCTGCTTTCTCAGACGATTCTTCAGGCCTGGATCCTTTGCAAGATTCTGACCATCAGAGGTCTTAGGTTGAGACACAGGGTCAGAAGCCGAAGCTTCTTTCCCTGATTGGGCGATCTCAGCAGCTTTCGCCGCGTCGATCTTCCGGCACTGAGGTGTTCCAGATCCCGAAGGATCGGCGTCACCCTCAGGCCGGGGAACCGGAGTAGCATCAGGTAACAAGTTACCTTTCGCATCCTCCGTGTGTGTTATAGGACTGAGAAAATACCCGGGGAAGCCATATAACATAGGAAAGAATTCAGGACCCGATCAACGTTCTCGACACAGTCGAGGCAACAACGGCCAGGCATATGGTCTCTTTAAGGAAGAGACTGCCCTCCCGCGTCATGATTCCCATAGGCCCCCTGACAGGTTTCAGCAGCTCCTCCACTCTTCCATCCCCAAAGTGGTTCTCAGGCCACTTCGGTTCTTTCCGAGCTTAGTATGTCTACCTCCTGCAGCGAACCTCGCACCTCCCAGGGCTAACCATGCAGAGGGTTGCCCCTGGCACCATGGACGCTACTCCAGGGTCACGGTTCGGCTTTGAACTACTATCGGGACAAAGCGTTATGTTGCCATTGAAAGGCGTCCGAAGGTCGATCACAAACACTTTCTTTGACTCAAACACCAGTCACCGGTTCGCACAAAGTCGTTCTATCGCCAAGGCGGATGCATACATTGTCGCCCTCATTTAAGAGGTAGGGTGGCATCATGGTTACGCTCGGACCCATTCATCTTCCTCCTCTAATCCCGGCAACTCAGTCGAAGACCATCCGGGGAGGTCATCCAACTAGCCTGCTAGTTTCGAGGATTCCAGTATCAGAGCCTTCGCCCCCAATCAGACCACCCAGGGATTCTTGGTCTGAATCCACCACAAGTGCCTTCCCAGCATGATAGGATCTAATATGGTATATCCCCTTGCTTCATTGGATTATGCAAGCCGCTCCACCGCGTCAAAGTGATCCCCATCGGAGCGGATTACAAATATTAGATAAGTGACCCTCGTGAGAAAAGCATGTCCTATTCAAGGTACAAGTCCCCATTTTTCCACTAGAGCTATAATTCATAATAAATTATAATGATGTATTTAATAATAATTAGATACCTAAATAAATACACCACCAACATATTTTATTTAAATTATGAAACAATTATACCCATTACAGCTGAGATATATTAATATACTAGAGTTTCTTATTCGCAATTAGAAAAAATGATCGGGCTCATGACTGCAGAAAAGCTACACTGTGCTAATTGCAAAGGTGAACAAATACAATTCACCTGTAAAGTGTTATGCTGTAGTTAAGTTTGTGTCTTTGTTATTGTTTTACCTGCTAAATTATTTCGGGGTAAGTTGTGACACATTCTCGATCATATGAAAAATATAAAATTTGGTATTTCAACTCATTATTTTTCTAGTTTGATCAAAAATTTGGAACCACCCGATAACTCGGAATTTACCCCTTCTTTGTCGTAAGAAAATACAGGCAGCCCCCTCTTTTAATACACCCCACTATATAAAAGCCTTAATAATTGCGAGGTAAGTCTAAAGTCTCGATGTTATTACAGTACGTATACATAGAAAATGGAGACAATTATCTGAGGAGTATATTTCACTATAAACAACAAAATTATTTTCCAGTTGAGATTATTAGAAGTAATTGGTTCAGAAACTAGTCTATGATTGAAGAAATTGTAATAGTGACTATGTATAGTACATACAAGATAAGCAGTTAGCTGCACACAGGATACACAATACATACACTATACATACAGCTACTATACATACAGGATATACCACATTCAACACTGTTTAGTTTATGGTATATCTGCATATGTTTTGTCTTACTAAGTCTGGTTATACCCTGTAAACAGTTCCACATTGCATACTCATGGTTATACCATGTGGTTTAATGGTTTTAATGTGGCAAAACATTACAAATATGTGTTATCCACATTGAATCAATCTAACCATTATATAAACACATAATCAACATATGCTTATTCTTATGTGTTTATATAATTACTTTGTACGTATTGTTTCCTATTGGTTAGATAGGAACAGAACCAATCATTAGCAACACCCAGAGATGGGCGAAAAGTACATCGAAAGTACTTTAGTACTAAGTACAAGTACTCGTAAATCAATGTACTTGAAGTAGTTGCCCAAGTACTCAAATAAAAAAGTACTTTCAAAGTACAAGTACCAAGTACTTTTTAAAGTACTTTCAAGTACCAAGTACATTTACTATACAATTTAAAAACTAATAATTTATGCTGACTCTTTTCTCTGATAGTACATCATCACAGTGACTCTTTTCTCTGATAGTACATCATCACAGTGACTCTTTTCTCTGATAGTACATCATCACAGTGACTCTTTTCTCTGATAGTACATCATCACAGTGACTCTTTTCTCTGATAGTACATCATCACAGTGACTCTTTTCTCTGATAGTACATCATCACAGTGACTCTTTTCTCTGATTGTACATCATCACAGTTACTCTTTTCTCTGATAGTACATCATCACAGTTACTCTTTTCTCTGATAGTACATCATCACAGTGACTCTTTTCTCTGATAGTACATCATCACAGTGACTCTTTTCTCTGATAGTACATCATCACAGTGACTCTTTTCTCTGATAGTTCATCATCACAGTGACTCTCTTCTCTGATAGTACATCTTCTCAGTGACTTTTTTCTCTGATAGTACATCATCGCAGTGACTCTTTTCTCTGATAGTACATCATCGCAGTGACTCTTTTCTCTGATTTTCATCATCGCAGTGACTCTTTTCTCTGATAGTACATCTTCTCAGTGACTTTTTTCTCTGATAGTACATCATCACAGTGACTCTATTCTCTGATAGTACATCATCACAGTGACTCTTTTCTCTGATAGTACATCATCACAGTGACTCTATTCTCTGATAGTACATCATCACAGTGACTCTTTTCTCTGATAGTACATCATCACAGTGACTCTATTCTCTGATAGTACATCATCACAGTGACTCTTTTCTCTGATAGTACATCATCACAGTGACTCTTTTCTCTGATAGTATATCATCACAGTAACTCTTTTCTCTGATAGTACATCATCACAGTGACTCACTGTACACGTCCACATGCTTATAATTCGTCAATGTGTTTGGTAAATATTGGTTGTGATATCTAGGTATCACAAAATAATTATATTCAATGTACTTAAATTGGTCAATATAACTCATAGTCTCTATACATGATTGTATGTCAGAATATATAAATATTCACAGTCACATAAAAGTATACAATGTCTTACAGTCTTAGTTTTCGATTCTACTGTTTGACAAAGTTTTCAATTTTACTGCTTGACAAATAATTTTCCAACATGTTGGACCTCTTCAATCTCTAGTTTTTATCCAGTTGCTGTAAATACAGTTTTGATGAGAAAAAGAATTAATTTTGTAGAGATTTTAGAACTAATCTTTTAAAATCTCTTGACTGAAAGGAAAAAATGTACTTTGCAAAGTACTTTTTACTTGGAAAGTAACAAGTACTTGTAAAAAGTACTTCTAAGTAATTATTCAAAGTACTTTTTAGAAAGTACTTCAAGTAGTACTTCAAGTACTTACTTGTTACTTAGTACTTTTACTTGGTACTTGGGAAGTACTTTCCCGCCCATCTCTGGCAACACCCCTAATACCGTTATGAGACAACTTCCCCAAAAGTATTTCGTGATCCACCGAATCGAATGCTTTCTCAAAGTCCAATTACATTGAGAAAATTACATCCCCATCATTAATTCTATCATAAATAAACTCGGTATGCCTCAAAATAGCCTGACAAGTACCTCTCCCATTCCTAAACTCGTATTGATTGTCATTCAGTACATCTTTATTCTCCAGATACGAATAAAGCTGCTTATAAGCATGTTTCTCTATTACTTTAGAAAATATTTTTAACACAGAGATAGGACGATAGTAACCCATATCTGAACTATCACCTCCTTTGGGCAATGGGACTACTCGATCGAGCTACTTTTAAAATATCAGGAAAGGTAGAAGTGGATATCGAGAGATTCACTAAATGACAAAGAATAGGAGCAATAACAGTAGATATTCTCTTCAATATAAGTGCTGGCAATGAATCAACAGAACATTTTTTATTTTTCAATGACATTATGTAAGTAACAATATTAGAAGGGGTGTAGGTCATAAGCCCCCCCGTCATAAGCCCCCCCCCGGTCAAGAGCCCCCCCGGTCAAGAGCCCCCCCGGTTAAGAGCCCCCCCGGTCATGAGCCCCCTAGGTCATAAGCCCCCCCGGTCAAGAGCCCCCCCGGTCATGAGCCCCCCCGGTCACGAGCCCCCCTGTTTTTAAATCCTTATTTACCTATATTATTTAATCCTTATTGACACTTTTGTAGTTCATTACTGATTAGACATAAAATATATGTATATCGGGGGGCGTGCCGCCCCCCGAACCCCCCTGCCAGGTCATTAAACAATCATGAAGTGTGCAGTACAACAAACTAGCGGATACAACAAACTACATTAGCAACTCTCAGTTATTTCTATTTAAGTAGTTCTTCATTTGTTTAACTAGGTAAATAAGGATTAAAAAAACAGGGAGGGGGGCTCGTGACCGGGGGGGCTTATGACCTAGGGGGGCTCATGACCGGGGGGGCACTTGACCGGGGG
>CANNZV010002395.1:60978-161133 GCA_947561585.1 Caprella mutica
CATCAGTTTTAACAAAGTGATTAGCAATATTAGTTCCCACAGTCGAAAAATACCTATTCAATGCACTCACAATACCAACATCATCCTCACTAACGGTACCATCAGAAAGTTTCAATTTGCTTATAAAACTACGCCTACCGCTATTTGGTTGTATAATACTATTAATAACTGACCACGTTCGCCGTAAATCATGCCTCACTTCTTCAAACTTATTAGCACAGTAAACCTTCTTTTTTCGTCTCAACAAATTATTTGCCCTATTTCGCTTAATACTAAAAACCAGTCTACCAATTCTACCTGACTTGTACAACTTATAAAAGTTCTCCCTTCGCTTCATTTCACTTTTGACCTCTCTATCAACCCATGGTTTAGTTAAATCCTTATAGGAAAATACTTTAGTTTTAATTGGACAATGCTTATTGTAATACTCCCCTATAACCAAGTCAAAGTTTAAAAACGCATCATATACGTTATTATCATCTACTATAGACGAGAAGTCATGCATTGATAAATCATTGATGAGAGAATCTATATTATATTCATTGGTTAGTCTGAATCGTATAGTATTAGATATAATATCCCCATTTAACCCGCCAATAAAAATATTTTTATATATTAAAAACACTGGATAATGGTCAGATAAAGATGACATAAACAATCCCGAGATGAACGCGTTAGAGCTTTTACAAAAAATATTATCCAGCAGTGAATGCTTGTCAGAAGCTTCATTAATTCTCATTGGTTTAGTTATCACAGGAGAAAGATAAAAAGTAGAAAATAAGTTCAAAAAGTTAATATTACAAACATCTGCAGTAACATTCAACATGTTGATGTTGAAATCTCCAGCAATAAACAATTCAACATCATTCATGCTCGACAAGAACAAAAGTTTATCATCAACAGAGTCTTTGAAATTAGCAAAGTTAGCGTTCGGTGGTCTGTATATACAACCAACAACAATCATTTTAGACCTGTAGGAACACTTTACAAATATGCATTCAATATGTTCACGGCAGTAAGAAATATTTCTAACAACCTCTGACTGGAAATAATCCCTAACAAACACCGAAACACCCCCCCTCCCACTCTATTCTCCCGTATAACATTGGACATGTAATAATTTGGTATTTCCACTAATTCAACAGTTGAGTTATTAAGCCATACCTCCGACTAGCAAATTATGTCAAATGTAGTATTTAGTTGACATAAAAAGGCAGTCAAGGTATCAATTTTTGGGAATAATGATCTGATATTAATATGGAGTATCGCTATACCACTAACTGTTTTATTGCAATGTAAATTGAAACTGTCTATATCATAGTACCTAGACTGGTTGTAGCTATTTGAATCCGAGTATAACACATTAAAATGATTTACAGTACCATCAACATCAAAATAATTATCATTGTAATCACCCATTAGTACTCAGAATAATAAAACTATCGATGAATCCAGGCAAGAAGGGCATTTTTTAAACAGGGTAGGCGGGTATCAAATTTATCATGTACGTGTAATTCACCACATTCATAGCAGCATTTCAATTACCATACCTATAACATATGTAAAAAATAAGTAAGCAACGCCTAATTTACCATATTACCACGTAAAACCACATGTAATACATATGGTATCCATTAAATAAAATATTCATGGTATGAACATGATTAAAAGTTTAAGTGCCACATGGTATACAGTACTATAGACATGTTTTAAATGAGTAAGTGTCAAATGGTATACACATGTTTTTTTATATGAGTGAGTGCCCCATGGTATACACATGTTTTAAATGAGTGAGTGCCCCATGGTATACACATGTTTTAAATGAGTGAGTGCCACATAGTAAACACATGTTTTAAATGAGTAAGTGCCACATGGTATACACATGTTTTAAATGAGTAAGTGCCACACTGTATATACACATGGATGTTCGGAAAATACGTCGCCGAATTTATTTATGATATTATGGATTATATGTAATATTATTATTTATTTATTTCTGATATTATATTTCCTTCATAATAATATTATTTAATATTTAATACTATTATAAATAAATAAATATTATTATTATTTATTTATTATTATTATTTATTTATAATACTATTATTTAATATATAGTACTATTATTTATTCATAATATTATTATTTAATATTTAATATTATTATAATTGGTAAAAAAGCATTCATTTAAGGGGGAGTTAATTTTTTTCAATAAAATCAGTGGTTGGTATAATTCACTTTTACTTTATAATATATTGATAATCTGAGATATTATTGCCTAAAGTTCTCAACTTTAGCATGATTTGTTACTTTTTCTTTTTTATGAAAGTGACATGGTAATAATGAATCAATCTCTTGTACTGCCATCAAAGAGAAACGATTAACATTGTGTTACAGCTTATGCTTTTGTCCATTGATTTTATACATGAATTTTAACATTATATTTGTTATAATATAGCAATGTTAGTTTATTATTTATTTTTATATCATGTCATACATTAACATTTGATCAAGACCAGCCAAGTAAAAATAAAACTATAATAAAAATATAATTTTGGGTTCTAGGTAAATTGCTCGAAAACAATTGCTCGAATGAAAAATTGCTCGAAAGACAATTGCTCGAAAAACAATTTCTCGAATAAACAATTGATCAGATGAACAATTGCTCGAATAATCAAAAAGATCAGTGTTCGAATTAATAAAAGACAGATTATCATCAAGTTGAATCACTTCAATTGGCTGCACTTAACCGTCCTGGTATGGTATCTAATTGGGAATTTATAATAACTGCATTTCATATTTTTCATCGCTGCTTACTATCAATCATAATACTGTTTTCAAATCATTATCTTCGTTGTTTTCTTATTTTCATTGAACAGGAATATAGCATCAATTTTGGGTAGTGTAATTTTCGCTTTTTGTCAGTCAACAGCTTCACTGGGGTCTGACGAGATGTTCTCAGGGCTATAGGTTAGGTTTGATAGGTTTTTAGCAAATCTGGCTACGGGAACTGTTCCCGATACATTTAACATGACCTCTGGTATTCTTGCCAATTGTTTTTTATTAAATTTTCCCTTTTTCGGTAGCTCTTATCTGGTTGACTCTTCCTCTTCTTTTACATTATTTAATTGACTATTCGAAATTTGATTATTTGAGCAATTTTTAATTAAATAAATATTGCCGAAAGTCAGTTAATAACGAAGTAAAATCTTTCCGATTAGCTGCACCTAATCGTCCTTGTTTCTAATTAGTATTTAATATTAACTGTATTTTATTTATTTTATATTATCTGAACAATTGATCATTCGAGCAATTGGTTATTCGAGCAATTGGTCATTAGAGCAATTGTTCATTCAAGCAATTGTTTTCGACCATAATTTCATATTTACTTGTTAAATTTGTAATTTTCAATAAGCTATAATGATATTGTCCGGTGAAAAATTGTCCGGTGACGAATTATCCGGTGATGAATTGTGCCCTACCACCATACACATGGTATTGTTTGTAGGTTATAAGTACGAAACACAATTCAGATATAAATTAATAATGAGGATTATAATGATTATGAGGATTGAAGATCATTGCAATTGGTGGTAAAAAGAGATTGATAATTGGGGGAGACTTTAATGTGAATTTGGGTGGGGGGGCAGTTATTGGGGAACTACAGGGCGGGTAGTATAAACGAAACGGAGAGGGATTTGTTAGATTGGTGCGAGGAGAATGAGTTGACTTATGTAAATATTTTTATGGGGCATAGGAGAAGAGGGACGAGGTTTGATAGGAGGTGGAGGAGGTGGAATGAGCTTGACAGATTTGTAAAGAACTCTGACAGATAGGTAGTGGTCCATAAGCTTGTGCGTAACTATGACAGGTATGTAGAGGTCCATAAGCTTGTGCTTAACTCTGACAGGTATGTAGTGGTCTATAAGCTTGTGCGTAACTCTGACAGGTATGTAGTGGTCCATAAGCTTGTGCTTAACTCTGGCAGGTAGGTAGTGGTCCATAAGCTTGTGCGTAACTCTGACAGGTAGGTAGTGGTCTATAAGCTTGTGCGTAATTCTGACAGGTAGGTAGTGGTCTATAAGCTTGTGCGTAACTCTGACAGGTATGTAGTGGTCTATAAGCTTGTGCGTAACTCTGACAGGTATTTAGTGGTCCATAAGCTTGTGCTTAACTCTGACAGGTAGGTAGTGGTTCCTAAGCTTGTGCGTAACTCTGACAGGTAGGTAGTGGTCCATAAGCTTGTGCGTAACTCTGACAGGTAGGTAGTGGTCCATGAGCTTGTGTGGACCTTTGATAGGTAGGCAGCGGTCCACTACTATTAAGTTTGGACGAAAAAAGCGAAGTATTTTTTAATTGAGCAAAACAATATGCACTCTTGAAAATGAAATTTGCGAAATGTTTGTTATTAGTTTCCTACTAACAGTTGCTTCCACAAGCAAATGGATGGAAATAAAATGAAACTTTTTCTAACTATTTTATACTCCGTTCATCTTGTTGAAGAAAGTGAAATTGTAAGATTTGTAGATTAACTTTTATAACATGGTGACCGGTATATTCCACCCAGGTATATTCCTCTCCGGTAAATTCCACCCCACTTTACGGGTTAGGTTTGTTAGTTATTGATATTAATCATGTATTAATATTATATATAATACTAGGTAACTTTCATTTTCATTATAGTCAATTAAACCTTTTGTTGGGTTCACAAGCTGTTCATTTTTCACCACACAAGTAACAGAGCAGCAGAAAGAAAGGTTGTGTAAACGCTCTTTATCAGTTGAGGCATTTTATTTTCTATAGCAAGCTGATTTTCTCCATTATCGCCAACGCAACAGCGTTATGAACTGTAAGATGATGTCATATATACTAATTGTCATTTTTTTTCCCTTTATATTCGGTATTTTGACTCTGACTAAAAGTGGTGTAAAATGGTTTATGACCGAAAACTTTTTTTCTACACCTTTTACATGATTTTTTTGACTATGTTTTTGATCGGGATGACGGGAACTATTGCACGGGGTTTTAAGACTGGGGGTAACTATGCTTTTTTACATGGATAGATTTTGACCACGGAAGTTTTTGTCCTATAGTGTAAACAACAACTTATAAGCAAAAAAATTGAATCAATCATCAATTGCCTCTGCCAGTCGACCCCCTCCACACCTCTTCCAACCATTTTAGTAAGAGCATATACAGGGTGGGGCGTAAGTTTGGGAGCAAATGAAAGTGCATATTATAATCCAACGAAAAATATATTTAATAATTTACAGTTATGTATTATTACATAAAGGTTTTAAGAATTCAAAAATCATAAATTTATTCAAAATGTCCCCCCTTGTTTTTAATAACAGCCTCAAATCTCCTCCGAACTCCTCCTACTGTGGCACGCAACTGTTCTTGTGAAACTTCCTTCCAAGATCTCTGGAGCGAACGCTTTAAATCATCCACACTGCGATGGAATTTACCACAGGCCTTTGATTCAAGAATGGACCATACCGAAAAGTCCATAGGATTAACATCTGGGGAGCAGGGAGGCCACATTTCTTTGGACCAAAACCGTGGAAGATGGTCATGGCACCAGTTTTGAGTGACATTTGCAGTATGTGAAGTCGCGCCGTCTTGCTGAAATATCCATAGAGTTTCATTTCCGAAGTGATCCTTAGCTGACTCCAACATTGGCGTCAAAATATTCTCAATATAACATTTAGCATTGATTTTGGCGCCTTGTTCCACAAAAATTAAAGGAGATCTCCAAGTTTCTGAAACGGCGGCCCAGACCATTACTGAAGCAGGTTTCATGGTTCTGTGGACAGTTTTTTGGTTGTATGGGATGTCTTTTGCACTTTTACCAATTATTCTGTCATTCCTCCGGTTGTGAGCTATTTCCACTGTGAATTTTTTTCGTCAGACCAAACAATTTCACCAGCCGTGCCAGACTTCAATTCTCACAGAAGTGCTTTGCTTCTCTCCAATCTCTTTTTCTTTACAGCTTCTGACAGAGTCTGTCTCTTTTGGAGGGTGAAAGAGGACATCTTTAGGTCTTCTTTGACAACTCTTCTTATTGTTCTGGGACTCACATTAGCTGTTTTGGCTAACAATCGTATTGACCTTTTCGGGTTCGTCCTGATCTTCTCTCGGGCACATTTTATCATTTGTTTGGTGCGTTGTGAGCGTGGTCTACCACTTCTTGGACGATCAGTCAAGTCTCCTCTCTCATTAAAACGCTTCACACACTTCCAAACAGTCGATCTCGCTATTGAGAGAGTCTTTGAAATGATGGAATCTGACTTCCCGGCACGGTGTAGAGCAATAATGGCTTCTCTTTTGTCTGACATTTTTGAATTGACTAAATTTTTGTAAGAAATAACACTGCCACGTCATAATGTAGTGTCTCTACTATAGTTCAAACCCTATCACCTACTTAGGAACTTATTTTTAAGAATTATATTAATGTTTGAAAAATTGCTTCCAAACTTACGCCCCACCCTGTATATACTTACTCTGGTAGCTCATGGTGGTTGAGTAATGAGCATGCGATCCAATGTACAGACCTAAACTCTCCAGGAATCCACTAATTGAAGGTCTAAGAACAATATTTTTTTGGTAACACGTTTGCCACACACGCCGAAATAGCTGAAACGACAACGCCCCTTTTTGAACCACGCCCCCCTTTCGCCGTGCCTGTATCTACAGAACCGTTGGACCTAGAGTGTTGTACGAACCCTCAAAATTTGCGCAATGGTCACTTTATGGGGGGTCACTTATACATCTTGAATCCAAAATCAATGGTTTTTGAGATAATTGGCAAAATCTGATTTCAGCGAGTTACGCACTAGAATAATATTCGTAATTGTTCCTATTCCTGGTTTTAAATTACTTGATTCATGAAGATTTTATACTAGACACGAATCTATACTATATCATAGTCTCTGATACTTTTTGCATCCTCCTATTTTAGTATGTAGCCTTTTCTATAACCACAAAACGTCACAGCTTTAATGTTCCTGTCTCTCTAAGTGCACGTTTTAGTATTCATACAAGATGCTGTTGGTCATCATCATGGAGGAGGCAGGTCAACGGGTCTGGACAATACTGGCAGTATCACCCGAAAGCATAATTTCTGTGACACAGCTGATAGAATTGTGTACAACTTGGGAGGCAAATATGACAGAGGCTGAGCCCACACCATAATTTCAATCAAAGTTCAATGAAGAGTGGCCATGATCATGCAAAGGTGCTTCTGGATTGCATAAAATCAGTTAGCAGTCTATTGTGACCAGATTTCATGATAAGGAGAAGCACTTACAACACACAATTCCTACAAACCGAAAGCTAACTGTTTTCGTGAAACGAAACTCTACTCCGTCCACAACGAAGAAGTTAATGATGAATATGGATGCAGCGGAAATGGGAGGTAAATTGACTTTTAGAGAAAGAGCATAAATTGTGATTGAACACATGAACAGGACACGAGGAATGTAAAGAAGGACGCTCAGATGACACTACACCAGCGGACAAAAATGTGGGACAATTCCGTTTTTTATCATTTCTGCAATATTTTCCAATGGATTTAAATAATTTTTACACTCAATGTAGCCACTTATAGTGTTAATAATGATATAAAATTTCAGCTTAATACGTAGGATAAAAAAAAACTTAGGTGGAGTCAATTTTTTTTCTCAAAATCACAGTGCCAAAAGTGTGGGACAATGTGAACAAAAATGTTAATAACTTCATATAGACAAAAAAATTTCAGACTAACATTAATATTTAGTGAAAAAGCCTTTGTTATCGATGACTGCAGCACACCTTCTACCACGGGATTGAATGAGACGGCGTCAATCATCTCGTGACACTTTCGCCAACTCTTCTTTGAGTTTGAGCCAAAGATCTTCAGTGTTGTTGGGATTCCTGGCACTCACATGCTTCCCCAAAGTGAACCACAGGTTTTCTATTAGATTTAGGTCTGGACTTTGATGGTCGGTCCAGAGTACATGATCTTCGGCGAAGCTCAATCGAACTTTCTTGTTTTTGAGGCTAATCAAAGGCTTCTTCGCGGGTGACCTTGCAAAGAGGCCAATTTCGCCGAGGCGTCTAGACACGGTTCTACTATAAACATTGACATCGTAGGAGGTACTCATTTCACGAGAAATACCTGCTGTCGTCTGAAACCTATCCTTCAGTACTATTTTCCTCATGATCCTATCGTCTCTAGGAGTGGTGTTTCACGGTCTACCCTTCTTCTTCGGTGGTGAAACTTTCCCAGTCTCCTTGTAGTCCTTTATTATTATTCCCACAACACTTTTGGACAACTGCAAGTCCTCGGCTATCTTCCAGACTGAATTTTTATCTTCATAAAGTTGTACAATTCTTCTTTTCACGGAGGCGGTCATTTTCGGTGCCATTGCTATGATGTAACCGGCTAAAATGTAAACAAAGTGGTGCAACCGACTTATTCTTCATTGCCATAGTGAGAAATGTGGATAAACTGACTTTAAACTGCATTTTAATAGTATTTTTCTAACCTTGTCCCACACTTTTGGCACTTTGATTTTGAGAAAAAAATTGACTCCACCATAAGTTTTTTCTATCCTACGTATTAAGCTGAAATTTTATATCATTATTAACACTATAAGTGGCAACATTGAGTGTAAAAATTATTTAAATCCATTGGAAAATATTGCAGAAATGGAAATAAAAACTGAATTGTCCCACATTATTGTCCGCTAGTGTATAGTGGTCTTCATGGCACTGGTGTGTAAACTATCGATGAAAAAATTGGGCATTAACACTTTCGAGGAATTGGCTGAGTTTCTTTCTAACAGGATAATTTCTACAGACTCTTATAATCACGAGAAAAGACATTTTTTTATGTTCATCAAAAAACAAACAAATGCAACGGACATAGAGAAGTTCCACAAAAAATCACAATCTCCATTCAGTTTCACAGTTAAAAATCATTGTCGTTCTTGATATGTTCTGTTTCTGAATGTTGAACAATGTTCGGTTGCAGCCTTGTATAGGAGCATGTGCATGTCTTCAAATGGATCATGCAGAATGTTGTGTCGATCTAGGAACTTTTTTATGATAGAGTATATGAAGCAATGGATGTGAATGTAGAAAACTGTTAGTTAGCACTGAAACTCAGAACACGGGATCAATCAGTCTTCGTCCTGAAAGCGTCCACACTGGAAGAGTTTGGAATAGAAGAGCTATTGCCAAAGATGACAAGTAATGCTGAGAAACTCCTTTATATCTGAATTAAAGAAGACAGATTGTTCCACTCCCAATGAGAGCAGTAGGTACCACAACTCCAAGAAAGAAGTGGACCTCAACCAGCTTGTGTGTTGTTCAGCAACGCTACGGAAACACATACAGCGAGCATATCTTTAAAGTAAGATGTGGTTGCAAGCCTCAACTCCTGCCATCAATATACCATATATATCCACTACAGTACTGATATGATGCAAAAGATGATACCATAATAACATCAGTGATACTGCCAGTATTGTCCGGACCCGTTGACCTGCCTCCTCCATGATGATGACCAACAGCATCTTGTATGAATACCAAAACGTGCACTTAGAGAGACAGGAACATTAAAGCTGTGACGTTTTGTGGTTATAGTAAAGGCTACATTCTAAAATAGGAGGATGGAAAAAGTATCAGAGACTATGATATAGTATAGTATAGTATCTTCAGAAATCAAGTAATTTAAAACCAGGAATAGAAACAATTACGAATATTATTCTAGTGCGTAACTTGCTGAAATCAGATTTTGCCAATTATCTCAAAAACCATTGAAAAGATGTATAAGTGACCCCCCATAAAGTGACCATTGCGCAAATTTTGAGGGATAGTACAACATTCTAGGATCGTACAACATTCTAGGATCGTACAACGGCGAAAAGGGGGCGTGGTTCAAAAGGGGCAACGACAAAAGCCCACACGACAAAAGCTCTAGCGACAAAAGCCCACACGACAAAATCCCACACCGACAAAAGCCCACACCAACAACAGCCAACTCCGACAAAAGCCCACACCGACAAAAGCCCACACAGACGAAAGCCCACACAGACAAAAGCCCACACCAACAAAAGCCCACACCGACGAAAACAAATTTAGTATTCCTGCAATATAAATAATCCATGTATGTAAAGTTGGACTGATAATAATTTAACAGTGTTCTTTCTACGGAATCATTGTTATTTTGTATTATGCACCAAATTAGGGCTCTGCTATCGCAGAACTTAAAATTAAAACACTTTAATTTATGTAATAAAATTTTAGTATATACTACTGGAACATTTAGTCAGACGTCAGGTAACCAGCAGACGTCTTGTTCAGTTGTCATGTAGGATTACTGATCGAAAGGTCATACATAAGCCTCTGTAGACTTTGCTAGCAATAGTGTTAGATTCTATAGCCAAGTTCTTCGTAAATACTTTATTATAGGCTACAATTATGTATGCCCCTTATGCATGTGTAATTATTCAACTAGTACGGTTGTTGATGTCCTGATTACAGACTTTATTCTAATTTTTCATCAAACCGTGGAGCAACAGTTAGCAAATGACTGTAAAATAACAGAAATTTTTTGTAGTTCCTTATTTGTATATTGTATTTAACTTGCTCCAGGAAAGCAACAACAACACACAATTTATTTATATTTACTCGCAGTTTCCATAAACTATTATCTTCCTTCATTCTAACTTTACATATATGGACTATTTATATATCAAGAATACTAATTATATTTTCGTCGGTGTGGGCTTTTGTCGGTGTGGGCTTTTGTCGGTGTGGGCTTTTGTCGTGTGGGCTTTTGTCGCTAGGGCTTTTGTCGTGTGGGCTTTTGTCACCCTTCCGTTCAAAAAGGGACGTGGTCGTTTCAGCTATTTCGGCGTGTGTGGCAAATGTGTTACCAACAAAATATTGTTCTTAGACCTTCAATAAGTGGATTCCTGAACAGTTTAGGTCCGTACTTTGGAGTGCATGCTCATTGCTCAACCTCCATGAGTTACTCTAGTAACTGCAGTTTCATGTTAAAAAAGAATTAATATTAAATTGCTCAACATTTAAACTTCGAAATAAATTACCCAACTATGAATATTTGTATTTTTGTCTAATAGGATAAAGTTTTAAAAATTAACTTGAGCTACTTCTAAATATTGTCCAATTGTCTCCGGATATTGTCAGAATTATTTCTTCATGGTTACGTAGTATTTAACAAAAGGTCATCTAAAAATGAAATCTTTGACTTCTTATTGCTACCCTAATGAGCATTGTCACTGGAGTGGAATTTACCGGGGTGGAATATACCGCGATGGAATTTACCGGGGTGGAATATACTGCGATGGAATTTACTGGGGTGGAATTTACCTAGACAAATATAACGGTACACGGAAGTTGCCAGGCGGAAAACTGCCGAAGCGGAAAACTGCCAGGCGGAAAACTGCCAGGTGGAAAACTGCCAGTCACCTATTTGCAATTTAATCAGTTTAGTCAATAATGACATTTAATTTATAAAAAATTCGTTCGCTTTTCGTTAAGGAGTTAAAGGGATATTAATTTTTACAAAATAAAAATAATAGTTAAATATAAACAAATTGATTAGAAAAATATATAAAATACATAATTAGATAAATATTACAGAAATAAATCAATTACAAAAAGGAAATTGAAAATATAACCTTTCCTAGAAACACTAAGAGAAGAAACAAAGGAATAATAATTGTATTAGGGACAGAGTGCAATTTTATTGTTTACACAACGCGTCTTTACATTATCAGTTCATAACGGGTTTAGTGTCTAATTATTTCTTTTTGTGTTTATAATTTGAGAATTGAACAAGTCTTCAACCCTAAAATATCAAATAGAGATTGTATGTACACCACATCATATCCACATGTAAATTACCATACTAAAAAATTACAACAGGTGTTTAACAAGAGTTAATTGCCACATTCATAGCAACAGGTTAAATACCATTCTTATAACATATGGTAACCACATATAATTTACCATATCATCTCGTAAAACAACATGTAATAGATATGGTATCCATTTACAAAAATATGCATGGTATACACATGATTTAAATGTGTAAGCGCCACATGGTATACACATGGAATTGTTTGTAGGGAAGCTTAATATTCACTTGTACTCACAATAAAACAACTTTGATCGATAATCGTGAAATATCTAGAATTTGCAACCCAACATCAATGATTATTAAACTGCTATTACTTATCTAATTCTCTGACAATTTCACTCGATCGAATTGGATTGCATATTAATTAATGATACTTTTTACATATAAATGAAAATTGTTAAAATGAACGTGTTGTGTTAATGACATGGAGAATAAAAATGTAATAACTGTTTAACATACATATAAGTTGATTCAACATTCACTTAATTTATTGTATAATTTAAAATTATATTATTGAGAGAATATCTAATTATCTACAATATTCATAAATTAGTACACAGGGTTTAACGTTTGCTTCGGAACCAAAGGCTATATTGCTGACGTCAACAGAAAATTAACAACAAGGAACTATAAACGTAACTGAAAATGATTTTAAAATTTACGTATTTTTAAAATAAGATAAAAATATTAATTATAAAATCCCTATGTGTTATGAAGTTTGGTTTACTGAGTGTTTAATCTCTAGAGTAGCTTTGTTGAAATATTGTTTTTCTTTGAATATTATTTAAGTATTCCAATACCTATGTAGTTATTACTGTAAGAAGGAATGTCCCTTTAACCTCTTAATGAAGGACTAACGTCGTTTTTTATAAATTAAAATGTGTTAATAACTGAAGAATATTTCAGAAAGTCAAAAAATATAAATGAATTGCCAATAATTGACAGGCAGTTTTCCGCTTCGGCAGTTTTCCACCTGGCAGTTTTCCGGACACCAATATAACATATAACATAATAACATTTATACATTATTTCAGTCATTCAACTGCTAATCTCCTAATTTTCTCTTCAGATCTGTAGCCTCGCTCAGTTTGCGGTCACAAATCACTCAATTGTCACTGCTATGAAATGATTAGGTATTCCTATTGGTATTCCTAAATCCGTTGATGCTCAATATTGTGCTTAGTAACAGCTATGCGAGTTGTTGCTACACAAATAGAGTGATTTGTGACTGTGACGTCATCAAGGGAACACACATAAATAGAAATTAGGGGTCAAGCGTGTGACTAACTTGAATAAGTCCATTATTTTTTTTGTAAGGACAATAAATAATCTGCTTTGAAACTTTACATTCTTAAATTTATTTACATATGATTTTAGAATGTTGCTGTTGTGACGTCACGTACACAGCATGCCTCGATTTTACTTATCATATTTCAATTCTATTAAAAAAAAATCCATATTCACTATTAGGTTTTAGCCTTACACGGTATAACGGCTAAGTTCTTACGAACTTAGATATGGGCTTGAATTTAGAAAATTTATATATATATTTTTTTTACAATGTTATGTAGGATATTACTTTAGAATTTGTTTTACTCTTTTATTTTAATGTATGTAGAAATCACCTGTGAGAATACTAGTGGATCCGCCTTAATTTTCTCGTCTGAGATTTACTTGCAGTTTTCGTGTGACCGGAAGTCACATTCT
Source organism: Caprella mutica (assembly GCA_947561585.1). Classification (NCBI taxonomy): domain Eukaryota; kingdom Metazoa; phylum Arthropoda; class Malacostraca; order Amphipoda; family Caprellidae; genus Caprella; species Caprella mutica. Next base: position 74,621 of record CANNZV010002395.1, read on the forward strand.
CTAGTCGGTCTTTACTCAGTAATGGCCTCGACTCAGTAATGGTCTCGACTCAGTAATTTTCTCGACTCAGTAATGGCCTCGACTCAGTAATGGCCTCGACTCAGTAATGGCCTCGACTCAGTAATGGCCTCGACTCAATAATGGCCTCGACTCAGTAATGGCCTCGACTCAGTAATGGCCTCGACTCAGTAATGGCCTCGACTCAGTAATGGCCTCAACTCAGTAAGGGCCTCGACTCAGTAATGGCCTCGACTCAGTAATGGCCTCGACTCAGTAATGGCCTCCACTCAGTAATGGCCTCCACTCAGTAATGGCCTCCACTCGATCAGTAATGGCCTCCACTCGATCAGTAATGGCCTCCACACGATCAGTAATGGCCTCCACTCGATCAGTAATGGACTCCACTCGATCAGTAATGGCCTCCACTCGATCAGTAATGGCCTCCACTCGATCAGTAATGGCCTCCACTCGATCAGTAATGGCCTCCACTCGATCAGTAATGGCCTCCACTCGATCAGTAATGGCCTCCACTCGATCAGTAATGGCCTCCACTCGATCAGTAATGGCCTCCACTCGATCAGTAATGGCCTCCACTCGATCAGTAATGGCCTCCACTCGATCAGTAATGGCCTCCACTCGATCAGTAATGGCCTCCACTCGATCAGTAATGGCCTCCACTCGATCAGTAATGGCCTCCACTCGATCAGTAATGGCCTCCACTCGATCAGTAATGGCCTCCACTCGATCAGTAATGGCATCCACTCGATCAGTAATGGCCTCCACTCGATCAGTAATGGCCTCCACTCGATCAGTAATGGCCTCCACTCAGTAATAGTCTCCACTCAGTAATAGTCTCCACTCAGTAATAGTCCCCACTCAGTAATAGTCTCCACTCAGTAATAGTCTCCACTCAGTAATAGTCTCCACTCAGTAATAGTCTCCACTCAGTAATAGTCTCCACTCAGTAATAGTCTCCACTCAGTAATAGTCTCCACTCAGTAATAGTCTCCACTCAGTAATAGTCTCCACTCAGTAATAGTCTCCACTCAGTAATAGTCTCCACTCAGTAAAAGTCTCCACTCAGTAATAGTCTCCACTCAGTAATAGTCTCCACTCAGTAATAGTCTCCACTCAGTAATAGTCTCCACTCAGTAATAGTCTCCACTCAGTAATAGTCTCCACTCAGTAATAGTCTCCACTCAGTAATAGTCTCCACTCAGTAATAGTCTCCACTCAGTAATAGTCTCCACTCAGTAATAGTCTCCACTCAGTAATAGTCTCCACTCAGTAATAGTCTCCACTCAGTAATAGTCTCCACTCAGTAATAGTCTCCACTCAGTAATAGTCTCCACTCAGTAATAGTCTCCACTCAGTAATAGTCTCCACTCAGTAATAGTCTCCACTCAGTAATAGTCTCCACTCAGTAATAGTCTCCACTCAGTAAAAGTCTCCACTCAGTAATAGTCTCCACTCAGTAATAGTCTCCACTCAGTAATAGTCTCCACTCAGTAATAGTCTCCACTCAGTAATAGTCTCCACTCAGTAATAGTCTCCACTCAGTAATAGTCTCCACTCAGTAATAGTCTCCACTCAGTAATAGTCTCCACTCAGTAATAGTCTCCACTCAGTAATAGTCTCCACTCAGTAATAGTCTCCACTCAGTAATAGTCTCCACTCAGTAATAGTCTCCACTCAGTAATAGTCTCCACTCAGTAATAGTCTCCACTCAGTAATAGTCTCCACTCAGTAATAGTCTCCACTCAGTAATAGTCTCCACTCAGTAATAGTCTCCACTCAGTAATAGTCTCCACTCAGTAATAGTCTCCACTCAGTAATAGTCTCCACTCAGTAATAGTCTCCACTCAGTAATAGTCTCCACTCAGTAATAGTCTCCACTCAGTAATAGTCTCCACTCAGTAACAGTCTCCACTCAGTAACAGTCTCCACTCAGTAACAGTCTCCACTCAGTAACAGTCTCGACTCAGTAACAGTCTCCACTCAGTAACAGTCTCCACTCAGTAACAGTCTCCACTCAGTAATAGTCTCCACTCAGTACTAGTCTCCACTCAGTAATAGTCTCGACTCAGTAATAGTCTCGACTCAGTAATAGTCTCCAATCAGTAATAGTCTCCACTCAGTAATAGTCTCCACTCAGTAATAGTCTCCACTCAGTAATAGTCTCCACTCAGTAATAGTCTCCACTCAGTAATAGTCTCCACTCAGTAACAGTCTCCACTCAGTAACAGTCTCCACTCAGTAACAGTCTCGACTCAGTAACAGTCTCGACTCAGTAATAGTCTCCACTCAGTAATGGCCTTCACTCAGTAATAGTCTCCACTCAGTAATAGTCTCCACTCAGTAATAGTCTCCACTCAGTAATAGTCTCCACTCAGTAATGGCCTCCACTCAGTAATGGCCTCCACTCAGTAATGGCCTCCACTCAGTAATGGCCTCCACTCAGTAATAGTCTCCACTCAGTAATAGTCTCCACTCAGTAATAGTCTCCACTCAGTAATAGTCTCCACTCAGTAATAGTCTCCACTCAGTAATAGTCTCCACTCAGTAACAGTCTCCACTCAGTAACAGTCTCCACTCAGTAATAGTCTCCACTCAGTAATAGTCTCCACTCAGTAATAGTCTCCACTCAGTAATAGTCTCCACTCAGTAATAGTCTCCACTCAGTAATAGTCTCCACTCAGTAATAGTCTCCACTCAGTAATAGTCTCCACTCAGTAATAGTCTCCACTCAGTAACAGTCTCCACTCAGTAATAGTCTCCACTCAGTAATAGTCTCCACTCAGTAATAGTCTCCACTCAGTAATAGTCTCCACTCAGTAATAGTCTCCACTCAGTAATAGTCTCCACTCAGTAATAGTCTCCACTCAGTAATAGTCTCCACTCAGTAATAGTCTCCACTCAGTAATAGTCTCCACTCAGTAATAGTCTCCACTCAGTAATAGTCTCCACTCAGTAATAGTCTCCACTCAGTAATAGTCTCCACTCAGTAACAGTCTCCACTCAGTAACAGTCTCCACTCAGTAATAGTCTCCACTCAGTAATAGTATCCACTCAGTAATAGTCTCCACTCAGTAATAGTCTCCACTCAGTAATAGTCTCCACTCAGTAATAGTCTCCACTCAGTAATAGTCTCCACTCAGTAATAGTCTCCACTCAGTAATAGTCTCCACTCAGTAATAGTCTCCACTCAGTAATAGTCTCCACTCAGTAATAGTCTCCACTCAGTAATAGTCTCCATTCAGTAATAGTCTCCACTCAGTAATAGTCTCCACTCAGTAATAGTCTCCACTCAGTAATAGTCTCCACTCAGTAATAGTCTCCACTCAGTAATAGTCTCCACTCAGTAACAGTCTCCACTCAGTAACAGTCTCCACTCAGTAACAGTCTCCACTCAGTAACAGTCTCGACACAGTAATAGTCTCCACTCAGTAATAGTCTCCACTCAGTAATAGTCTCCACTCAGTAATAGTCTCCACTCAGTAATAGTCTCCACTCAGTAATAGTCTCCACTCAGTAATAGTCTCCACTCAGTAATAGTCTCCACTCAGTAATAGTCTCCACTCAGTAATAGTCTCCACTCAGTAATAGTCTCCACTCAGTAATAGTCTCCACTCAGTAATAGTCTCCACTCAGTAATAGTCTCCGCTCAGTAATAGTCTCCACTCAGTAATAGTCTCCACTCAGTAATAGTCTCCACTCAGTAATAGTCTCCACTCAGTAATAGTCTCCACTCAGTAATAGTCTCCACTCAGTAATAGTCTCCACTCAGTAATAGTCTCCACTCAGTAATAGTCTCCACTCAGTAATAGTCTCCACTCAGTAAAAGTCTCCACTCAGTAAAAGTCTCCACTCAGTAATAGTCTCCACTCAGTAATAGTCTCCACTCAGTAATAGTCTCCACTCAGTAATAGTCTCCACTCAGTAATAGTCTCCACTCAGTAATAGTCTCCACTCAGTAATAGTCTCCACTCAGTAATAGTCTCCACTCAGTAATAGTCTCCACTCAGTAATAGTCTCCACTCAGTAATAGTCTCCACTCAGTAATAGTCTCCACTCAGTAATAGTCTCCACTCAGTAATAGTCTCCACTCAGTAATAGTCTCCACTCAGTAATAGTCTCCACTCAGTAATAGTCTCCACTCAGTAATAGTCTCCACTCAGTAATAGTCTCCACTCAGTAATAGTCTCCACTCAGTAATAGTCTCCACTCAGTAATAGTCTCCACTCAGTAATAGTCTCCACTCAGTAATAGTCTCCACTCAGTAATAGTCTCCACTCAGTAACAGTCTCCACTCAGTAACAGTCTCCACTCAGTAACAGTCTCGACTCAGTAACAGTCTCCACTCAGTAACAGTCTCCACTCAGTAACAGTCTCCACTCAGTAATAGTCTCCACTCAGTAATAGTCTCCACTCAGTACTAGTCTCCACTCAGTAATAGTCTCGACTCAGTAATAGTCTCGACTCAGTAATAGTCTCCACTCAGTAATAGTCTCCACTCAGTAATAGTCTCCACTCAGTAATAGTCTCCACTCAGTAATAGTCTCCACTCAGTAATAGTCTCCACTCAGTAATAGTCTCCACTCAGTAATAGTCTCCACTCAGTAATAGTCTCCACTCAGTAACAGTCTCCACTCAGTAACAGTCTCGACTCAGTAACAGTCTCGACTCAGTAATAGTCTCCACTCAGTAATGGCCTTCACTCAGTAATAGTCTCCACTCAGTAATAGTCTCCACTCAGTAATAGTCTCCACTCAGTAATGGCCTCCACTCAGTAATGGCCTCCACTCAGTAATAGTCTCCACTCAGTAATAGTCTCCACTCAGTAATAGTCTCCACTCAGTAATAGTCTCCACTCAGTAATAGTCTCCACTCAGTAATAGTCTCCACTCAGTAATAGTATCCACTCAGTAATAGTCTCCACTCAGTAATAGTCTCCACTCAGTAATAGTCTCCACTCAGTAATAGTCTCCACTCAGTAATAGTCTCCACTCAGTAATAGTCTCCACTCAGTAATAGTCTCCACTCAGTAATAGTCTCCACTCAGTAATAGTCTCCACTCAGTAATAGTCTCCACTCAGTAATAGTCTCCACTCAGTAATAGTCTCCACTCAGTAATAGTCTCCACTCAGTAATAGTCTCCACTCAGTAATAGTCTCCACTCAGTAATAGTCTCCACTCAGTAATAGTCTCCACTTAGTAATAGTCTCCACTCAGTAATAGTCTCCACTCAGTAATAGTCTCCACTCAGTAAGAGTCTCCACTCAGTAATAGTCTCCACTCAGTAATAGTCTCCACTCAGTAATAGTCTCCACTCAGTAATAGTCTCCACTCAGTAATAGTCTCCACTCAGTAATAGTCTCCACTCAGTAATAGTCTCCACTCAGTAATAGTCTCCACTCAGTAATTGTCTCCACTCAGTAATAGTCTCCACTCAGTAATAGTCTCCACTCAGTAATAGTCTCCACTCAGTAATAGTCTCCACTCAGTAATAGTCTCCACTCAGTAATAGTCTCCACTCAGTAATAGTCTCCACTCAGTAATAGTCTCCACTCAGTAATAGTCTCCACTCAGTAACAGTCTCCACTCAGTAACAGTCTCCACTCAGTAACAGTCTCCACTCAGTAACAGTCTCCACTCAGTAACAGTCTCCACTCAGTAAGAGTCTCCACTCAGTAACAGTCTCGACTCAGTAATAGTCTCGACTCAGTAATAGTCTCGACTCAGTAATAGTCTCGACTCAGTAATAGTCTCGACTCAGTAATAGTCTCGACTCAGTAATAGTCTCGACTCAGTAATAGTCTCGACTCAGTAATAGTCTCGACTCATTAATAGTCTCGACTCAGTAATGGTCTCGACTCAGTAATAGTCTCGACTCAGTAATGGTCTCGACTCAGTAATGGTCTCGACTCAGTAATGGTCTCGACTCAGTAATAGTCTAGGTACATGGCAGTATCCACCCACTTTCTGTTTAAGCTGAAGTCCCATGTAAAAACATGGATGTACAGGGTGGGATGTAGTCTCCACTCAGTAATAGTCTCCACTCAGTAATAGTCTCCACTCAGTAATAGTCTCCACTCAGTAATAGTCTCCACTCAGTAATAGTCTCCACTCAGTAATAGTCTCCACTCAGTAATAGTCTCCACTCAGTAATAGTCTCCACTCAGTAATAGTCTCCACTCAGTAATAGTCTCCACTCAGTAATAGTCTCCACTCAGTAATAGTCTCCACTCAGTAATAGTCTCCACTCAGTAATAGTCTCCACTCAGAAATAGTCCCCACTCAGTAATAGTCTCCACTCAGTAATAGTCTCCACTCAGTAACAGTCTCCACTCAGTAACAGTCTCCACTCAGTAACAGTCTCCACTCAGTAACAGTCTCCACTCAGTAACAGTCTCGACTCAGTAATAGTCTCCACTCAGTAACAGTCTCCACTCAGTAACAGTCTCCACTCAGTAACAGTCTCCACTCAGTAACAGTCTCGACTCAGTAATAGTCTCCACTCAGTAATAGTCTCGACTCAGTAATAGTCTCGACTCAGTAATAGTCTCGACTCAGTAATAGTCTCGACTCAGTAATAGTTTCGACTCAGTAATAGTCTCGACTCAGTAATAGTCTCGACTCATTAATAGTCTCGACTCAGTAATGGTCTCGACTCAGTAATAGTCTCGACTCAGTAATGGTCTCGACTCAGTAATGGTCTCGACTCAGTAATGGTCTCGACTCAGTAATAGTCTAGGTACATGGCAGTATCCACCCACTTTCTGTTTAAGCTGAAATCCCATGTAAAAACATGGATGTACAGGGTGGGGCGTAAGTTTGGAAGCAAATGAAAGTGCATATTATAATCCAATGAAAAATATATTTAATAATTTACAGTTATGTATTATTACATAAGGGTTTTAAGAATTCAAAAATCATAAATTTATTCAAAATGTCCCCCCTTGTTTTTAATAACAGCCTCAAATCTCCTCCGAACTCCTCCTACTGCGGCACGCAACTGTTCTTGTGAAATTTCCTTCCAAGATCTCTGGAGCGAACGCTTTAAATCATCCACACTGCGATGAAATTTACCACAGGCCTTTGATTCAAGAATGGATCATACCGAAAAGTCCATAGGATTAACATCTGGGGAGCAGGGAGGCCACATTTCTTTGGACCAAAACCGTGGAAGATGGTCATGGCACCAGTTTTGAGTGACATTTGCAGTATGTGAAGTCGCGCCGTCTTGCTGAAATGTCCATAGAGTGTCATTACCAAAGTGATCCTAAGCTGACTCCAACATTGGCATCAAAATATTCTCAATATAACATTTAGCATTGATTTTGGCGCCTTGTTCCACAAAAATTAAAGGAGATCTCCAAGTTTCTGAAACGGCGGCCCAGACCATTACTGAAGCAGGTTTCATGGTTCTGTGGACAGTTTTTTAATTGTATGGGATGTCTTTTGCACTTTTACCAATTATTCTGTAATTCCTCCGGTTGTGAGCCATTTCCACTGTGAATTTTTTTTCGTCAGACCAAACAATTTCACCAGCCGTGCCAGACTTCAATTCTCTCAGAAGTGCTTTGCTTCTCTCCAATCTCTTTTTCTTTACAGCTTCTGACAGAGTCTGTCTCTTTTGGAGGGTGAAAGAGGACATCTTTAGGTCTTCTTTGACAACTCTTCTCATTGTTTTGGGACTCACATTAGCTGTTTTGGCTAACAATCGTATTGACCTTTTCGGGTTCCTCCTGATCTTCTCTCGGGCACATTTTATCAGTTGTTTGGTGCGTTGTGAGCGTGGTCTACGACTTCTTGGACGATCAGTCAAGTCTCCTCTCTCATTAAAACGCTTCACACAATTCCAAACAGTCGATCTCGCTATTGAGAGAGTCTTTGAAATGACGGAATTTGACTTCCCGGCACGGTGTAGAGCAATTATGGCTTCTCTTTTGTCTGACATTTTTGAATTGACTAAATTTTTGTAAAAAATAACACTGCCACGTCATAATGTAGTGTCTCTTATATAGTTCAAACCCTATCACCTACTTATGAACTTATTTTTAAGAATTATATTAATGTTTGAAAAATTGCTTCCAAACTTACGCCCCACCCTGTAGAATTTCTTCGTAAGGATGGCAGTTGTGCCATGGAAGATCCTGACTTACTGGGATGGATATTGCGATGTGTTGTGTGTGGAGTCACTTGTCTGGGAACAGAGGTATCATACCTGAAGAACGAGGGAATGTGAACGAGAACAGTGATGACTCAGTCACTTGTTTAGGAACATAGGTATTGTTATGAGTTATAAGGAATTAATGCCTTGTAGATTTAGGCTTTATTTAACATTGAAATGAAACATGTGTAACAAATGAAAGAACACAATAATACGCTTAACACAATTAAATTAAAACTACAAACTACAAAACAAACTAACAAGAAATGAACACTCAAAATATGGATGATTGTACAAATTAAACTGAATATACTTCTATACTAAACATTTAGTAGACAGTAGTTTTTATTAAGGGATTGCAATATTTGGGTCTTCCCCATTTGACGACCCCTACCAAATTTAATTTAAATTAACTTTTTTATAAGTATTTTTGTCCATAGATTCTGAAAATCCAATCCGTTTTATGTAGAAACTAATACTTCTTGAGATATGAGGGTTTGAAGTTATTTATTTCATATGTATTACTGAAGGATTGAGAATTTTGAAAAAACTGGTGTTTTCATTGAAATTACTCAAACAATATGGATGTTTTACATGAAACAGTAATGTAGTTTGTTGTATCCGTTAGTTTGTTGTACCACACACTTCATAATTGTTTAATGACCTGGCAGGGGGGTTCGGGGGGAGGCACGCCCCCCTAAATACATATATGGGATATATTTCCAGTTTCTGTGATATTTTCAATTTATTACTTCAATGCTGATATATGTGTAAAGGGGGGCGTGCCGCCCCCCATACCCCCCTGTCAGGTCATTAAACAATCATGAAGTGTGCAGTACAAAAAAACTAACGGATACAACAAACTACATTACGGCTATCTTTGACCAAAATTGGCCAAAAAGCTTGAAAACACGAGTTTTTTCAAATTTCCTAATCCTTCAGTAATACATAGGAAATAAATAACTTTAAACCCTCATGTCTCAAAAACTATTAGTTTCTACAGAAAACGATTTTGATTTTCGGATTTTGTGGTCAAAAATACATATAAAAAGAGTAATGGAATTAAATTTGGTGAGGGTCGTCAAATGGGAAAGATCCCAACATTTAACTTAATTTATAAGGTGCATCACCTGATCAGTACAGTTTAAGAATTTACATTTTCCTCTGCATTTTTAAAAATTACCTTTCGATTAACACAAGAGAGTAAATGTAATATTTTCTATTTTTATTACCTACAATTAATCACTTATCATAAGTAAGTCTATCAGGAACAGTTCTTTTACGAGTATAGATCGACGCACTTCTATAGGTTTGACTTCACTCTCATTTAGTTCCTTCTCGCAAGATTCACTTTGATGGGATCCCAGTCCAGTTGAAATGTCATTAGTTACATTCGATTCCATTGTAGAAAAATTATTTAATTGATCTGATTGTCCATGGTGTAATTTAGGTTCCAGGTCAACAGTTGGAGCAAGATGTTTCAGGGTGATTGTGGACTCGCGTCTATCTGGATGTCTGATGTGAGCATAATTAGGAGTAGTTTCCAATAACTCTACCTCATTAACTAGTGGATCAGATTTGCTAGTTCTTACGTGCCTTTTCAAAAGTACAGGGCCAGGAGTAGAAAGGTAAGTTGGGAGAGATACTCCACTGGTTGATCGCCGACTAAATCCTAAAAATCTCTCGTGTGGAGTGGAATTCGTTGCAGTCGACAGTAATGACCTAATTGAGTGCAGTACATCAGGTAACATTTCTTGCCAGTGTTCAGTGAACAGGCCAAGATCTTTAATTGGCATTGTTATTCCTTTCCAAACAATGCTGTTATATCGCTCGACCTGACCGTTACCTTGGGGATTGTATGGGGTCGTGAGACTAGTTGCAATGCCTTTTGACGTAAGATACTTTTTTTAGTTCAGTACTAAGAAATGCAGCTCACCTGTCAGAATGGATAAAAGAAGGAAAACCGAAAAGAGCAAATAGGTTAGTCAGACATCTAATTATAGTATTAGTAGACATATCTGCACACGGATAGACGAATGGATATCTAGAGAACTCGTCAACAATCATTAGGAAATATTTATTCCGATTTGCAAAAGGCAAAAGACTTTTGAAATCTACATTAATTCTTTCAAAAGGTTTCAAAAGCAGTTTCTGACATGAAAAATTGAGGTTTACATTCCAAGCACACCCTGCATGACCTTATAACCCTCTTTATATCATCAATAGAGTATGGTAGATTACGTACCTTTACAAAATGGTTGAGTCTTGTGACACCAGGGTGACAGAGTGATCGATGAAGTTGGTAAAGTTTGTCATCACTTGACACAGCACGTGATCTTGACAGTGCGTGCATCTGCAGGTATGTTGTCTACGCCAGGTTTATGTTCAATTTTATAGTTATAACAAGATAATTCCATTCTCCATCTAGCCATCTTGTCATTCTTAATTTTAGATCTCTTCTTCGTGTCGAACATATAGGATACAGATTTCTGGTCAGTTCTAAAAGTAAATTGTCTGTTAGTTAAGAAGTGTCTCCAATGCCGAATAGATTCAATCACCACTTTTGCTTCCTTTTCTATAGATGGACGATTTAATTCAGGACCATGTAAGGTTCGAGAGAAAATGGAAACAGGTCTATCATTCTGGCCTAAAGTAGCTGCGATTGCTGAATTAGATGCATCAGTCTCAACAACGAAAGGCAAGGAGTCGTCCACATGGACAATAACAGAGGAAGCAATTGCCTGTTTTAGGTCATCAAATGCCTTTCTTGCTTCTTCAGTCAAAGGGAAGATTCGGATTTTATGATAGGTCTAATTCTTTCAGAAAAATTTGGAATCCATTTAGAGAAGTAAGAAAAAATCCTACACACCTTGCCTTAGCCTTTGCATTCGTTGGAGCGGGCAATTCTAGAATTGGTTTGAGTCGAATAGGATCGGGTCTGATTTCTCTATTTTCTATTATAGATCCTAGAATGCGAATAGATTTAAGAGAAAACTTTGACTTTTATTCGTTGCAAGTTATTCCTCTTTTGTTTAAAGATTGCATGAATTTTTTCAAATTCTTGTCATGTTCAGCTTGGGTTTTACCACAGACAGTAATGTCATCGAGGTAGGGAAATATCCCTGTTAATTGTTCTTTTTTAATGATGCGATCAATTACTCGTTGGAAACACGCTACTCCATTAGTGACTCCGAACGGAATTCTAAGGAAGTGGTAAAGGGTTCCATCGGCCTCAAAAGCAGTAAACTTCGATCTTCTTTTATTGGTACCTGATGGTAAGCACTTTTAAGGTCTATTGTGCTAAAATAATTAAATTTTGCTATACTATTTATTATCTCGCTCATCTAAGGGAACGGATATGCATCAACCTCAGTATATCTATTAAAAGTTTCTGAATAATCAATTACCATACGTTACTTGTGTTTATCATTTTTAGTCACTACTACTTGAGCTCTCCTAGGTGAATTTGATGCTTCAATAATTCCATCACTTAAGAGTCTTTTAATTTCAGATTTTATGAATTCACGATCATCACTACTATAATACCTAGATTTAGCAGCTATCGGTTTACAATCAGGTGAAAGATTAGAAAATAGTTCAGGCGGGTCAACGTTCATTGCACAAACTGTCAGCGGAGGTTCAGGACCACCATACTCTAGGGTAATTCGCGCCCTAATATTACATCAGCACATAAATTTGGGAGAATCGAAAAGGAACAGTCTTTATTTAATCTACCATCAAGACGTACATTAGCCCTACAGGTACCTTTTTTTTTTCATTATCAAGGACGAATCAGCCATCAAAACAGTTTTGTTTCACCTCAAACGAGAAGTGACGCAGTCAGCACCAATTTCGGATGAATAAAGTTTTCTTCACTACCACTGTCCAACAGAGCACTTGCACCTTCATCATTAATTTTTAGTGAAATGAGAGATTTATCTAGGGAACTATCAGTCGATGCTACAGTAGATATTGATGCTAAAGTCGGATATAGTTTTACATCAGCGGAATAGGTAGAGTGTTTTCAATTACCGTGCTACTCCTGCACACCTCAGCAAAGTGGCCTTTTTTGTTACACTTACTGCAGGTTAGATCCCTTGCCGGACACTTAGAACGTGGATGTGTTGTATACCCACAGAAATAACACCCTTGAGATTGTTTAACTGCTCCACAAAAACTATCATGTACTTAAGAGCATTCACTTTCAGGTACTTCAGAAATAGTTTTAGAATGTTCAGATCTAAGACTTATATTCGATTTTTTCGTTGCCGCAGAGAGAGAAAAGTTCTGATTCGGAGTACCATAAGCTTGAGAACTACGATGTGCACTCTCTAAGGATCTTGCTTGATCGAACATAGTTTTTAAATCGAGTTCTCTATTTTCTTAAAGCCTTTGACGTTTTTCAGACGATAGTAAACCTGATATAAAAGCATCTCTAATAAAGAGATCACGGTGCTGGTCAGAAGAAACACTAATAAAGTTACAATCCTTACTCAGGTATTTCAACGATTGTAAATACTCGTCAAGAGATTCACCACTATTTTGACGTCTGGTGGCAAGAATATAGTACCTAGCATAAACTTCGTTTGTAGGCTTGACGTACATAGATTTTAGAGAAGCGATAGCAGTATCGTAAGATGAACAATCCTCAACATACTGATAAATTTTAGGTGATATAAAGTTTATGATGACGTTTAGTTTGTGAGTAGATTCCGCCGAAAATGAAGATATAAAATTTTCAAATGTTCTATACCAGTGTACCCAATCTTTTATGATCCTGGCTGATTGGGGTCAGTATCAAAACGCTCAGGTTTCAGAAATTTGTCCATATCTTAAATTTTCAAATGTTAAATAAATTGTTATGAGTTATAAGGAATTAATGCCTTGTAGATTTAGGCTTTATTTAACATTGAAATGAAACATGTGTAACAAATGAAAGAACACAATAATACGCTTAACACAATTAAATTAAAACTACAAACTACAAAACAAACTAACAAGAAATGAACACTCAAAATATGGATGATTGTACAAATTAAACTGAATATACTTCTATACTAAACATTTAGTAGACAGTAGTTTCTATTAAGGGATTGCAATATTTAACTTAATTTTTTTTTTTCATCAACAGTATAACTGCTGAATATATGTGCTATTTTCATCTAACCAGATTTCATGCGACTGCAATTATCTCTTACATATATTGTTAACACTCAATAATGTCTTTCTTTCTATTCACAATTTAAGAAAACGGACGAATTTTCAATGGATGAATTTTCCGTGGATGAATTTTCAGTGGTCGAATTTTCCGTGAACGAATTTTCCTAGCACTGTCGACTTATAGAGTTGCAAGGCATTAATTTTCAGCAATTTACAACAATATAAGATGTTCATTCATTCCTCACCACATCCTTTCCTTTGAGATAATTTGGTATCTTCACAGTCTCCTTATCTCCGTGACATTTTATCTAACGGACATACTAAGTTGTCTTATCAGTACATTTAAACTCAGTGGAGATAGAAATGTGCAAGTGAACTGCAATAATTGAACAGCTCCTTGTTGGTGAGTGAATTGTATTTCTATATTCCCACTCTAGAGAGGGTAATATTCAATTCCCACTCTAGAGAGGGTAATATTCAATTCCCACTCTTTAGAGGGTGATATTCAATTCCCACTATTTAGAGGGAAATATTCAATTTCCACTCTTTAGAGGGTAATATTCAATTGCCACTCTTTAGAGGGTAATATTCAATTCCCACTCTATAGAGAGTAATATTCAATTCCCATTCTTTAGAGGGTAATATTCAATTGCCACTCTTTAGAGGGTAATATTCAATTGCCACTCTTTAGAGGGTAATATTCAATTGCCACTCTTTAGAGGGTAATATTCAATTGCCACTCTTTAGAGGGTAATATTCAATTGCCACTCTTTAGAGGGTAATATTCAATTCCCACTCTTTAGAGGGTAATAATCAATTGCCACTCTTTAGAGGGTAATAATCAATTGCCACTCTTTAGAGGGTAATATTCAATTGCCACTCTTTAGAGGGTAATATTCAATTGCCACTCTTTAGAGGGTAATATTCAATTGCCACTCTTTAGAGGGTAATATTCAATTGCCACTCTTTAGAGGGTAATAATCAATTGCCACTCTTTAGAGGGTAATAATCAATTCCCACTCTTTAGAGGGTAATATTCAATTGCCACTCTTTAGAGGGTAATATTCAATTGCCACTCTTTAGAGGGTAATAATCAATTGCCACTCTTTAGAGGGTAATAATCAATTCCCACTCTTTAGAGGGTAATATTCAATTCCCACTCTTTAGAGGGTAATATTCTATTCCCACTCTTTAGAGGGTAATATTCAATTCCCACTCTTTAGAGGGTAATATTTTATTCCCACTCTTCAGAGGGTAATATTCTATTCCCACTCTTTAGAGGGTAATATTCGATTGCCACTCTTTAGAGGGTAATATTCAATTGCCACTCTTTAGAGGGTAATATTCAATTGCCACTCTTTAGAGGGTAATAATCAATTGCCACTCTTTAGAGGGTAATAATCAATTCCCACTCTTTAGAGGGTAATATTCAATTCCCACTCTTTAGAGGGTAATATTCTATTCCCACTCTTTAGAGGGTAATATTCAATTCCCACTCTTTAGAGGGTAATATTCTATTCCCACTCTTCAGAGGGTAATATTCAATTCCCACTCTTTAGAGGGTAATATTCTATTCCCACTCTTCAGAGGGTAATATTCTATTCCCACTCTTTAGAGGGTAATATTCGATTGCCACTCTTTAGAGGGTAATATTCAATTCCCACTCTTTAGAGGGTAATATTCAATTGCCACTCTTTAGAGGGTAATAATCAATTGCCACTCTTTAGAGGGTAATAATCAATTCCCACTCTTTAGAGGGTAATATTCTATTCCCACTCTTTAGAGGGTAATATTCAATTCCCACTCTTAAGATAATTGTTTTTTTTTAATTATTTAAAAGAGGTCTGCTTCTCCTGGCAGGGTCTATAAAAAAACCTTTAAAGGTGTAACATGTACATATTTTCAGTAATTGAACCAATTAATTGATATTTTGTAATTAATATTCAGCCTATATATTATATATGATTTTCCTCTATAATTCATTCATCTTATGTATATTTTTTCTTATTTATAAGATTATCTCTCAGACTAAATTATATAAGATTTATAAAGATTAAATAGGGTAAGTTACGAATAATCGGACAGTTTAATATTTCCGATCGTATGAGATTACAACTCTTTTTTATTAAATTAACGACTTAAAATTAGATTATTTAAATTTATCGTTGACCGACAATTAGGCCCCTACAATTGGGCCCAAGACAATTGGGCCCGGGACAATTGGGCCCCACGACAATTAGGCCCCGACAATTGGGCCCAAGACAATTGAGCCCAGGACAATTATGCCCCGACAGTTTGGCCCCGACAATTAGGCCCTCTGACAATTGGGCCCAGGACAAATGGGCTTCACGAAAATTGGGATCCGGACAATTGGGGGCCCTAAGAAAATTGGGCCCACGACAATTTAGCCTCGAGATAATTATATTATTTTTCAATTTTTTTCAGAGTTTACTGTATTAACTTAATTAAAGACCTTGCTACTGTAATAACTAGGGTTGTGACAATATGCGTTTTGTATAAAAATATAGTCTTGAGCATATTTAAAATAAAGAATATTCCTTACATGAAAAAAATATTTATGAAAAATGAAAATTATGAAAAGTAATTATTTTTCAATAGAACATATTCTATTCATGAATAAATACTATTATTCATTTAAACTACAATAATTTTCTGTTCCGAGATAGGTCATGTAAGCAACAAATTTCCGAGTTAAAGTACCTATATATAGTGAAATCCTGTAAAGTAAATGAGTTAGGATGTAGCCAATAGAAAATAAGAATGTAGCTATTTTTAATGAAGAAACAATAGTAAATAAGGATGTAGGTATTTTAGACTTGTCGGAATTATTGGAACATACAAATCGAATTAAAGTTAATGTGAATTATTTGAAACTTGTTCAGTGATCAATATTGAAGAGGTTTATGGATTATTATTACAAAATGTATTCTCATAATCTCATTTTAACCAAACAACTGTTCAATGTAACGTTTGACCTTTAAAATTTACCCTTTTCTTATTAAATATTTGTCTTTGTCAGACGATGTACACTACACATTTGATCCATATGACATGATTCAAAATAATATGACTTATTTAAATACTTCAAAGATTTTCATTACATTGAAACATGATATTAGCATCCAAATGTGAATTAAAGGGTTTGCTATTATATACTTTATCAAGTATATGAATCGAATTAAAAAAATATAAACATATTTTTAGAGAATATAAAGCATATTTCAAAGATAATATTGTCACTACCCAAGTAAAAACAAGGTAACATTTCTTTATTGTGTCTTCTGCCCAATTTTTCTGGGCTTTACTGTTTTGGGGCCCAATTTTCGTGGACCCAATTGACTGGGGCCCAATTGTCTTGGGGCTCAATTGTCGGCGGGTCCAACTGTCGGGACCCAATTGTCCTGGGCCCATCTGTGAGCGCACCTAAATTTAAATATCTGTTTGATGTTCGAAAATATAAAAGTATCCGATAATTTGCTGAGATTCTTTAACTTACTTTGTGTACTAAAAAAAGTCTAATTTTAAAAACAATAAATCCTGTGGTGAATTTTCCTGCGGCGAAATTCAAAGTACGTAAGAAGATGTATATTTTCTTTACAAGGAGGGTGTATAGTGTAGGTAAGAACATTTGTACGGTTAATGTCAATATTAACACTATTACAGAATGTAATTATAAATTGAGCCAATATATTTATAATCAACATTGGATCAGATAGCACAATAGCAGATCAAATAGCTCATCAGTAGATCAGATAGCTCAATAGTAGATCAGATAGCTCAATAGTAGATCTGATAGCTCAACAGTAGATCAGATAGCTCAATAGTAGATCAGATAGCTCAACAGTAGATCAGATAGCTCAACAGTAGATCAGATTGCTCAACAGTAGATCAGATAGCTCAACAGTAGACATTATAGCTCAACAGTAGATCAGATAGCTCAACAGTAGAAAGGATAGCCCAACAGTAAATCAGATAGCTAAATAGAACATATATATTTATTTATTTATGTAAATATACACAATATGTAGTGTATGGTTTCCCTGCTGTAGAGTGTATTGGAGGTGGCATTTTCTTCAGTATACAATAACATACTTCCTCTCAAATTGTAATAAATAAATATTTAAAGTCTTGAAATTAGAGAGGGGGTTATTATCGCCCCTTCTCTGATTCAAATCAGAGCCGAAATAGCCAATGCTTCAATGGCAATGATTTTTCATGTAGACAATTAAGCACATAAAAACAAAATATTTCAATGCTTAGTTAAATATAATTTTTTTTTTTCACGCAGATTATTTTAACGATCATGGCTGATCCTCCAACGAGAGATGATCTTCCGTTTATACTGAGAAACAGTATTGCAAACTTCCACTGTTCAGTGATACCTTTTAGAGAAATAATTGGTATCGTGTGGAAAAATGAATCGAACCAAACACTCGGAGAATATTTCGACAATGTCGGTATATCAGATTTCTTTAAAAACCAAACTGCAGAGAGAAAATGGAAAGAAAAAAATCTAAGGAAACTTCAAGAGAAATCTTGTAAAACTTTTGACGTTACTTTTCTGAACGAGATATTACCAATTATTTGTAGTGACAAAGTAGCTAAGAATGGTTCTACGGATCACATAATGCGACTGAACGACCCAAATTCAGTCGAATGGCATTTGAGAGAAATCAAAAAGATGAGAAATGATGTGAGCCACGAGGCAGAAAAACTCAGCGACGGAATTTCATCAAAAATCTCAAGGATATAACACGAAGGTGTCTTATTGCTGCATGTAGTGTCTATGGTATAACAAACCAAGTCGAAATTGACCAGATGACCAATAGAGCTGATGACAAATTCGAATCGATAATTCAAAATATCACATATAGTAGAGAATCGAGAGTTAGATTTCTAAAGGATTTCCTACTCTCAGAATGCATTGAGGAGATGAAAGACAAACTAGATAAACAGACAATATCTTTGCCCGGAAATACCGCAGTGAAAATTGAACTAAACGAAGTCTTCCAAAATGTCAACCTAACCATTCCATCTAGGAATATGGAAAGTATTGAATGGCATTCATTCATTTCAAAAACATCCAAAGATTTCACAATTGTTGAGGCTACTGCAGGTTCTGGCAAATCTACTCTAATGAAGAGAGTGTATAGGGCTATAATAATTGAAGAAAGATCTAGCTTCTGTAGTTCTAATAAGTTCAAGTTAGCATTCCTTATAAAATGCCAAACTGATCATTACATTCATTTGGGTGAATATTGCAAAGCTTTAATGCCCAAAGCCTTTGCTCACTTCGATAAGGACGAAGTTCTGGACTCGCTTCGTCTGATTGACGGAATACTTTTCCTCATAGATGGATTCGATGAGGCAAATGAACAATCAAGAAAACGCACTAACTCGGTTATCGAATTCTGCAGCAAGAATAAAAATGCTTCATGTGTCATATCAAGCAGAATAAAAGCAGCAAATGAGCTGAAGATAGATCTAAGCAATCGAGAATTGGAGTATGACGTAATGTCTCTCCAGAAAATGACTGATCAGAATGATCAAACTGAGCTAATTAGGAGCTACGCAGCGCAACTTCCCGATGTGAATGAAGAAGAGATGGTTGAAAAGTTCCAAAATCTCAACCAGAAAGTCAGAGAAGTTTTCAATACTCCGTTACTCTTGGCCTTCTTCTGCACGCTCTATACAACACCTGGAAATGAACTGCAGTTGACAAATGAAGTAGATGTATTCAGTGGAATCTACAAACATATTTTGAACGGAATCTTTCAAAAGCTATCTGTTGATGGAGCCTCTGATTCAGCACAAACTATCATGGACATCATTTGTGAACACAGTCTTCAACTTATTGGACTCGGGAAAACAGTCTTCAATACAAAACAATATGAACTATTGAAAAAGTCCTGTAAAAGAGCATGCCCTAGTGTCAGAGATATGGATAATCTATTAGAGAACGTTCTGATACCAGAAATTTCAGAGTGTTCCCTAATATCCAAAACGTACTCTTTCTTCCATCTCTCCATCCATGAATTCTTTGCATCACTTGCTATACAAAGTAGACTGGACAGCGTTGATGTTGCTGCTATTTCGAAGCAACAATTTATCAGATTTCTGGATCTCTCGCCTCATTCGTTGGAAAACAAAATGGAAGGGTAAGTCTAGTATATATTTAAGTTATTACTATAAGATATTCATTATCGTGATTAGCATATATTATAATCGAATAATTACTTTCAATGATATTAAACCTTACCTGTATATTATGTTTAGTTAAAAATGGATTTAAAAATAGAATGGGTCCTGTCTTAATTGATCTAAAATAGAATGACATTTTTTTTCTATAAGTCTAAAACATAATTTCTGTATCGATAGAAATATATTTAAGATTATAATATTCGAAAATACTTTAATAATTTTTCATTGAAATTTGAACCCCCATTGAGATGCTAATAACTAGAAAAAATATAATTAGTATTTGTAATAATTAAAATTTTATTAAATTGTATAATAGGAATATTTCAATTGATTATTTAAATAAATTATATTTTTAATAAATTGAATTTTGAGTAATTCGAATTGTGTATAAATTACGGTCAATACTTAAATATAGAAGTAAAAGAGCACTGCCAATCTTTTGAATTATCTTAGTATTATCATTTCATTTTTATTATTTCTTTTTCATTTTCTATTAAGCAACCGTATTTAAAATCTTTCTTCTCCCATCAACAGATATCTGAATGTGTTTCGCTTCCTCATACTGAGACTTCATTCTACTGGAGAGATAGGAAAAATTTCTTCATCCATGTCAGAGATTATGGCTAAGGATGTTAAGCCAGGTTATCCCTTCTGTTTAGACTTGATATCCGATACACAACATGAAGATGTCATTATCAAAATGATGTCATCAGCAGTAGCTTCTCATTCAAGCTTCGCCGTAGAAAATGACAAGGGGATGAAATCCCTAGTGGAAACACTCTATCACGCTCTATCAACCAACCTCCTGAACGTTGGCCAGACGAAATCCTTGTCGCTGAACATGAGAATAAGTCATGACGAGTTCAAAGTTTTGGACGATGACTTCTTTAAGAAATTGAAGAAAATCAAGTATGTTGTTGACCGTAATTATTATTCATTCAAATAATTACTACTATGGTTACCTCAAATTATATTTTCAATGTTTTTATTCCCAACTTCTATTCATTCAGGGTAAACTTCTTATTTATTTTCCCAAACTATGTATATGAATTTCGTTATCACACATCAAAATTAATTTAGTCATTCGTTCTGAATATTTTTATTTCAAAAATATATGTAAATCAGCTATATAACAATAATTGGTAGTGAATCTACTTAATATTCTTGACATATTAAACTATGAGCATCAGGATTCAATATACCTCTAATGTAAAGCCACTTAAAACAGTTAATTTGTTTTCTATTATTCGTTTCTCATTTGTTTACGAAAGTTAAGTTATTTCATTTGTTTCAGATGCACCATCACATTGTTCCGTGGCTGTCTGGTTACTGATTTCAGTCTCAGTGTTCTTCTCAGTAAATTAGCCAGTAACTGTCACCTCTACATCAGCTGTCCCTCTGCAATAAGTCACAAGATGAAGATATTGGATGGAAAAACATACGACACTAGTGAGTTCTATGAATGTGTCTTCGCACTAAAACAATATTGAGGCTGAATTGGAAGTGAATGTTGAGAATAATTTAAACTATAAATGATTACTCGATATGACCATGTCTAACAAAATTACTTTAAAATGAATAATTCTATGTACACAGTACACATTTAATTAGTACAATTTTGTTACAATTGATATATTATCTGGGCCCAGTTGTGAAATACGACTCCCTCCATGGACAATAAAGGTTTTTGTGTCTTTTTAATGACGGCTGTCATGAAATACGACACCTTCCATATATGAAAATTATATACGACTCCTCAATCTTAAAATGTGATATTTTGGTGATTGAAAAGAGATTGGCTGTCACGTAACGCGACTCCTCATGTTATACGAAACGTAAGACCAACCTAACCTACCTTCAATTGATAAGCAAAATGCATTTCTATGTTTATACCATTCAATTTAAGTACAACTTACTAAACTTTATAATACAATTAAATATTCTTCGTCAAATGTTTGAAGCAATCACATAAATAAGTTGGCATAGTTTGCCGTAACTATGATACAAAAATTTGCTATTATATTTATTCTAATTATTATTGAATTCAAATGATTTCATAACTAATAATTGAATTTAAATTAAGAGGAGTCGGATTGTTTTAATATCGTCTCTATATAGCTGTCATGAAAAGCGACTCCCCTGAATTTTCCCCCGTAGGAATACTGAAGAGATACGATTTAATTACCATGAGAGGAGTTGGATCGAATTTTTGTATTTCAAGAGAGTCGTGTTTCGTGACAGCCATCTCTTTCCAAACACAAAAATATCATGTTTTAAGATCGAGGAGTCAGATCGAAATTTTGTATTTCAAAGGAGTCGTATTTCGCAACAGGTACATTATCTGTCATTTCACACTTTGATTTTTGTAGTTTCATCTAGACTTAATTAAATATTAGGCATTATTATATAATCTTATTTTAATGATTTTAGCCAAATAAATTATTTCCACGTTACTAATTTACAGCTGTTACATATTCTATAGGTTGGTCAAAACTCATATTTTACCATCTAAATAAATTCTGTTTTAAAAAAATTCCATCATAATTGAAATTTTCCATTATAATTGAAATTTTCCATTATAATTGAAATTTTCCATTATAATTGAAATTTTCCATTATAATTGAAAATTTCCATTATTTTTTCAACATACATGATAAGTGTAATATGATTATTGATTTCAAATTTCATTTTTCACGAACACTTATAAATCTACAAGTAATAGACGTATTCATGGCGCATTATTAAATTGTTACATAAGACGTTAATCTAAACGTATTGTACATCTTATTAAGAATTTTAATCTTATTAATAAGAAGGAGCAAGTGAAGATGACGGACCAGGATCCGTTAACTTTACTAGTCTAAATTCTGGTCCGTTGTCTTTACTTGTCTAGCTTCAATTCTGCTCCGTTGTCTTTACTTGGTTAAATTATTAATATTTGACCATTAATTGGGATAAGAACATAATTTTGAAATCATAGATACCACATTAAAGGATTCAAGCAGAAGTTTTTTTCCATTTTTCAAAATGTATCACGTTTTTTTTTATCAATTCTGTCAATAAAAAAAATATGCAAAATTAATGTATAATCATTAATATAATAATTTATAAGGTTGTATTTTTATAGAATACTAGGGCAAATATTTTTCAAAACTAAAATATGTATTCTGGTCTGTTAACTTTACTAGCTTATTTACTGGTCCGTTAAATTCACCAGCTTCATTTCTGGTCCATTAACTTTACTTGGTCCGTTATCTTTACTTTCTCCAATAAGAATTCATGTTTTTGATATAGAGGACTTACAGACAAGAGTTCGTGATATCATTTTAACTTTTAGGTATATAATATAACCATTTAATTTGTACAATTTACTACGTGTAGGTAGGAAAATAACTAATGGTGTACTGAGTATCTTGACAAGAACTGCTACATATAATCCCCAATTGACTTGAAATGAGTTGGTGAAAGAACATAGAAGTTAGAACTGATGTTACACTGGGGAAAAACATCATGTCAAAGGGACTATCTAAGCGAGTCAATTTGACCGTTATTTCTTACACTGGTCTAATAAGTCAATTAGAACCACTATACAATACGGGAGGAGAATTCCAAACGTGTGACCATGAACAGAGCTTAATTCCAGGAATATTACAGTACGTTACTGAAATATAAAAAATATTCTAAAAACTCTGAACCATTCAAACCACACTAACTAAATTCAACACCTAGTGCTCTACCTATATCTCACACTAAATGATATTCGATTGAACACAATATCAATATATGTCTCCCTCTGGTGAAGGAGTTTGGAAACTTAAATCAGAAATGCAGTTAACAACACACAGGTCAAACTAATAATTTGAATGGTATTTGAATTTGAATGATATAATCATAACTTATTGTATCTATTACTTTCAATTATACATATTTTCTCCATACAAATATAATATTTCATTAAAAATATATTTGTATTTTGAAGAAGATAACATAAACATCAGGATTAAAATTAGGAATAATTTAACGTTGTTTAGTTAAAACTCTACTTTTAAATTTATTTTATCTTGTTCAGGAATTATTAATTTGGAAAAATTATTGAATAAAAAATCTTCCGTACAAACATTAATCTCCTATCTGTTTTATTCATGACATAAATTGTTTTATATTTCCATATTAATTACGAGATGACGTAAATATACAATAATTCCCTATTTTATCCTTTCTACAGCGTTCACATTCAAGTTCTGTGATAATTTCACTCCTGGTGACAAGAATCCATTGCCCCGTAACAGAGATGGTTCACCTCCACGTCTCCATATCACAGACATTCCTGCTCACTCCTCTCAAGAGAATGTCTTCACAATGATATGCAACTTAGCGCCAACAGACTCTGCAGAGGACTCCAGCACGTGAGTGCTGGAAAATATGGTGGACCATAGTATTTCATCTATTGACATATCAACATGACAAATCAATGGGAAAACAAATATGAAGCCTTACCTAGAAAAAATAATTATTGGTTAATTCATTTAATGACTTTAAATAAGTAATATTTGTATATATCAGAATATAATATTAAATAAGTAATATGTGTAAATATGGATATATTTTTAGAACAATATAAATGTTGCAATTTATATAATTCCACGGATTTGGGTTGGAATGTGGAGTGGAATCTTTGCGAAATTTCCATTCTAAAGGAAAACAATTGTGAAATAATACAAATATCGACAGTGGATGATCATAGCGCAATATGAAAAATCACATCTCAATATGAAAAATCACAACTAGATATGATAAATCATAACTCAATATGATATATCATAACTCAACATGATAAATCATAACTCAATATAATTTATCATAACTCAACATGATAAATCATTACTCGATATGATATATCATAACTCAATATGACAAATCATAACTCAGTATGAACTCAATATGTTATATAATAACTCAATATGATATATAATAACTCAATATGATATATCATAACTCAATATGATATATAATAACTCAATATGATATATCATAACTCAATATGACAAATCATAACTCAATATGATGCATAATAACTCAATATGATATATAATAACTCAATATGATATATAATAAGTCAATATGATATATCATAACTCAATAAGACAAATCAGAACTCAATATGATATATCATAACTCAATATGATATATCAGAACTCAATATGATATATCATAACTCAATATGATATATCAGAACTCAATATGATATATAATAACTCAATATGATATATCAGAACTCAATATGATATATCATAACTCAATATGATGTATAATAACTCAATATGATATATCAGAACTCAATATGATATATCATAACTCAATAGGATATATCATAACTCAATATGATATATAATAACTCAATATGATATATCAGAACTCAATATGATATATAATAACTCAATATGATATATCAGAACTCAATATGATATATCAGAACTCCATATGATATATCATAAATCAATATGATATATCAGAACTCAATATGATATATAATAACTCAAAATGTTATATCAAAACTCAATATGATATATAATAACTCAATATGATATATCAGAACTCAATATGATATATCAGAACTCAATATGATATATCAGAACTCAAAATGTTATATCAGAACTCATTATGATATATAATAATTCAATATATGATCATATTTAAATTCCGTTATCAGACAAACCAGAAACCTATTTTACCAATTGAATCTTGAATTTGTTAAAAAAGACTAGGAAAACATGGAAACAAATAAATTCAATACTTAGAAGAAAATGCACAACTAACAAATTAAAAATTGAAAAGGATGGACAGTTTTTAACAGGAAAAGAAATGTGCAATATTTTTAATGATTATTTTACCTTCATAGCTGAAGAACTCGTTCAACAATTACCTACAATTACCGATAATCGTTTTAGAATTTTAACTCATAATTTTAAAACCTGTACTTTTAATCCTATAACAGTGCCTGAGGTCAGAAATGTAGTTTTATTCTTCAAAAACAAAAACTGTCATAAAATTAAATCAAATCTGCTTTACTATGTATAGTTGTAGATATTATTAGTCCTATTTTAACAGATATTTTCAATAATTCTTTTGATACATGCAGCTATCCAAACTGTTTTAAAATAGCCAGAGTCATTCCCATTTTTAAATCGGGAGACAAACATGAAGCATCAAATTTTAGACCAATTACGACATTACCAACTTTTAATAAAAATTTTGAAAAAAATTATCTATCAGACTAGGTAACTTCATTTCTTCTAATAATATTTTATCTAACCGCCAATACGGATTTAGAGAAGGTATGTCGACTAACTTAGCTATTTTAGAATTTTTATCCTTCGTTTATACGTCTTTTAATTAAAATTATTACTGTATAGCTCTTTTCCTAGATCTTAAGAAGGCATTTGACACCGTAGATAAAAATCTCTTATTAAAGAAATTAGATCACTACGGTCTCAGAGGTAATTTTAATTTACTTTTTAAAAGTTATCTTAGCAATAGACGGCAGCGTGTTCATTTTAATGATATTACTTCTGATTTTAAACCAAATGTTACCTGTCTTTTTCAGGGTTCTGTTTTAAGTCCCTTGCTTTTTAATATTTTTATAAACGATTTAACCATTTTAGCTGAGGACAATAATTTTAGTTGTACTTTATTCGCAGACGACGCAGTTTTTTACATTAGGGATTCATCTTTCGAAAATATTTTTAATAGAGCACAATCTTTTATTGACAACCTCACAGAGTGGTTAAGAGGACAGTCCCAGGTTTGTACAAACTTGTTTAATTTTGAAGCTACGGTTGTGAAACTTTGTTCACATATACAAAATTGAATTTAGTTTAGTTTTTGTTTATGAATTTTTTTCGATTTGACGAGTTTCGAACGAGTAATACGAGTAACACGAGTTTTGAACCAATTTGAAAAAAAAAAAATTATTCCCAAAGTTTTGAAGTTAGGGTACAGCGGTTTTTTGCTATTGATGCTTCTATGAATGCTCTACAACATGTAGCAAACAAAATTTTGATTTTAGAATTTATTTATCGAGATTTTTCCAAATTTCGAAAATTTCACTTTTTCGAAAAAAATTATTTTTTAATAATGTATTTTCAAAAATTGAAGGTCAAAATCAAAAATATATTTGGAACATATTGTAGAGAATTCATAGGATCATCGAATGCAAAAAACCACAATGCCGTAACCTCCAAACTTTTTGAAAAATATCAAGAATGAATACGAAATATACAACATTTGCAATTATTCAGGAGAGCAATAATAATAATAATAACAACAAAAAAAAATTGTGTTTGCCACTAAATCCCCTCAGGACAGGTAAGCCAGGTATTTCTCATTTGAAGGTGGGGGTGTCATCAGGGGCAACCTGACTCACTGTGGAAATGTTCAACACAAAGACAAGAACATGAACAAACAACCAAAATCCACTAGTTTATCAATTTTTACTCCCTAACCCCTCTCTTCAAACCCCCCTCCACTGTCTCGGGAGTTAGTAAGCGATGTGATATTTTACCTACCTGAGAGTTAGAACACTAGGAACACTTTAGTGAAGAAAAAAATATTTTAAGAATAATTTTAAATGTTAAGAGAGATGCAAACAATGTGCCTTTAATGTCCACCAATGAAATGTATTTTAAACTTTGAAGATGTGTGTAATTATTTTTTATTGTCATTTTTAAGGAAAGATTTATATGAAGATCCTATGATTTTAGAAAATATTTAATGATTTTATTCCAGCACATGACCATCAAACCAGAGGATATAGACTAATTTTAACATGAATTAGATTAGAGCAGGAAAGAAATTTCACTATTTTTAGATTTATCGAAGCTTTTAACAATTTACCTGATTTTTTATGTAACCCTATGTCCAACTACAGTTTTAAAATAGAAATATATATAGAAAATATTGTTTTAACCGTTATTACCCTAGAACTGTTTAATATTTTTTTACTTTGTATTTGTTACTTTTAATATTGACTTATTCAGACCGGTAACTTGGTAGGTTTTATATTTTTAGATAGATTTATATTTTTGAATAGGTATACAATTTTAGGTAGATTGTATATTTTTAGGTAGATTGTATATTTCTAGATAAGTAAGATATTTTTAGTTAGAATTGAGTTATTTTATTATATATCATATTGAGTTATTATATATTATATTGAGTTATGATATATCATATTGAGTTATTATATATCATATTGAGTTATGATAAATCATATTGAGTTAGGATAAATCATATTGAGTTAGGATAAATCATATTGAGTTATGATTAGGGTTGTGACATTGCATATAATGCATATGCATATAAAACCTGCATATGCATTTGAAACTGCATATACAAATGTATACAAATAAAAAAGTGCATATGCAAATTAGAAACTGAATAAGCATTTTAAAATGCATATATGCATTAAAAGAAAAACAGATGAAAAAGTAAATATGAAAATTAATTGCTAAAATATAAATGAAATACGTACAGTACTTTAAATTAACAAAAAAAATGTATATGGATATGATGAAAGTAAATATAAAATGAACTGAAATAGACACTTCAGGCAAGGAAATTTTCTTTTCTCAGGCAAATTAAGGAACGATTGATTTTTCTAGAGGAATACCAGAATTTCTGATCTTAGATCATTTTTAACTAAACCAGATATGGTAAGGCGAACACAGTGAATTTTGTTCTAGCATGCATTAGTTTATATATCTTTTCGTTTTGATTTTTTCCTTCATTCTTTTCACTTTCTTCCTCATTATGCTTTGAAGAAGAGAGAAATACTGTATACCTATAAATTACTCTTACTTTATATGTAACACATGACAAGTTTTGAATTATCGATCAGTACTACATCTTCGGACACTAAAGAAAAACATTATAAGAATAATTGTTTGCAGAAGTATTAGATAGCACTGTGTAGTGTGTAATAATAACAATTTTATATTGATTTTCTTATGTGTGCGAAGATGTAGTTCTGGCCGATAACTCGTATATCACCATATCCATCAAGTGTATATCTAAAGTGATATTATTTCGAACAAGACATTATTAACAACATGTTTTACATTTGAAAGTAGGGTCGAAGCTGGTGTTAGCCGCATTAATAGGGCTCCTTTGATTATATGTAGTTGTGGAGAGCAAGTAGCAAAGCGCTATACTCTCGTAGTGCTTCGTAAAAGATTTAAAATACATTTTGATGTACATCATGGTAACAAAATAGTAGCATCATTTATAAGAGGTAAAACAATAGATAGTAATACTGTTAAAAAGAATGTATAAAGTGGACAAAGATGAATGACTTCGTAACATGGAACGGGAATTTATAGGTCCTCTACAGGCTTTGGGGAAAATATGAGTTTGTTACATAATTTAATAGAACAAAGGTCTAAAATTATTATTCTGCAAACCGCATGCAATTCGGTTCAGTATATATTTTATTATTCACTTTTATAATTGTCAATACTCTGTGTGCAACAATTGTACGAATCAATAACCTGAGAAAGAAGATTGAATACTCTTTGTTTCGATTTCAAATTTGAATTTTATAAATAAAAATGCATTTTGGTTTTCGTTTGAGATATTTATTGTTTCCTAAAGTATATAAACGTTTCCATAATTATTATATCCAATTTTATACCTTTACATGAATATTAAATGAATTTGTAATACCTAAAACCTAGTTGACCATCAGAACAAATGATGTACATTCTTTTTCTTCCGACTGAAAATTAGTAAGTCTGAAGTAAAATAGGTTTTGTAGAGTTTGGATTATAAAAATCTTTAAAAGCTTATAAAATTTGAAATATGCTATCAAATTTGATGGGGTTTGCAGAAAAATAATAAGAAGCATTAGCCTCGTTGATTAAAGCAATATATAAATAGCTCGGAGGGTACCTTTAAAGAAAAAGTCGTCAATGAAACTCTATTTTGTATTCCTTTTGAGTAAGAGGTATTTTCAATGAATAATAGTGGAATGTTGTAGGGTAGGTTCTGCATGGTCTGCCTGTGACATTCCATATGAAAATATTCTACTTGCCTTTAGCGATTCATCAACTTCCATGGTTAAAGCGATGCATAGGATGAGTGTCCATTATATCCCAAGAAGATACATGTTACATATTTGGCGCACGGACTAAATCTAGTATCAGAATTGATCCAAAAATGCTATTCTAATATCAATAGACTATATTTTTATTAAAAACTCAAAAAATAACACTGAAGTTCAAAGCACTTCATCCTGATGTTCAGCTTCCACCAACTTCAGTCATAATAAGATGGGGCACGTGACTGAACACTGCTAGTTAATTATTTGAGTTGTAGCAATATGTATTGGCGAATGCCATGATCTTTTACAGAACATTGACTAGAAAACAACTCTGCTATTTTTTCTATGATAGCACCTCACATAGATAAGCTTGAATTTCAAGGACTGCATGACCATGTTTTAAATAGTAGCTATCATGGATGTAATGGAAACCATTTAAATAACACAATTATTATCTAAAAAGAAGTTTTTTTGTTGTCCAAAACTATCTGCTACTCAATTGTTAAAGACCTTAAATTATATATCGAGATATGGGAATTCATCCAAGGAAAACGAAACTGAAGTCATCAAGCAGCTAACTCCATTTGATTTTGACGCACCACTCGTGTCCTGTGATGTCAAGAGAATATTTTCTCAATACAAGAACATTTTAACTAATAACTGAAAAAAATCAACTTTGTAAGCCTTAAATACAATGTTATAATTAAATAATTTTCATAATTTGCTTTATCACTCCTGTAGAAACACTTATGTAAAAGTTATGTTCCCAATGTACATGATGAATTTCTTAGACATATGCAAAATTCATTGCATATAATTAAATGCATATGCAAAAATTTAAATGCATATGCAAAAAATTAAACGCATATGCAAGAAATTATTAAATGCATTAAAAGCCCAGTTATGATATATCATATTGAGTTATGATATATCATATTGAGTTATTATATATCATATTGAGTTATGATTTGTCATATTGAGTTATGATTTATCATAAAGTTCTGATATATCATATTGAGTTACGATTTATCATATATCAACAAACATATTTCATCACATGACATGGGTAAATTCATTAAATATCAAACATTATATTACGTACTGATCATTGCAGTGTGAATATCTAATTAAATCTTTTTCAATATCATTTCAATTGCATGACGCTTGTTACTTCCAGTACTAATAGTAAGTACAGTATTTGGTGTTTCATTGTTACAGATTCCGATTGCTGTTTCTAGCGATATGTTCTCTCTCTGTTTCTGAAGTCAATCAGTTGGTGGATAAGTTAAGCGCCAAGAATTTCACAACTAACAATAAAGGAGTTACAAGGGCAGTCAAACTCAGGTCAGCGTGTAAAATTGATAAAATTAATATATGGGAATTAGATATATGTAGTTATTTTTAAATAAATATATATATATGATGATAATTTATTCAGGTAAAACTATAACTGTTATGATATTCTGAACATGACCCCATTCATATAGAAATTGCATTGATTAAAATAGCGAAATCAATTATTAATTACTAATTTAACCTATTTATGGTCGTTTATTACTGTTAAACATTATTCTATTTCAGTTCTGGACGCAATGAGTACTGCAAAGCTTGCAGAGGCAATCACAGCGATGGGGAAATAATTTGCTACAAGATACAACTATCAAGGTAAGAACATATATCTAGACAATCACCTAACTTTATGTCAATAAAAACAAACTATTTCGATAAAGAAGATAAATCTAAGAAATATTCACTTTTAGATCATTCAGTCCTTAATATCTATATTTAAGTTGGATATTATAAATAATTATTACCCTTGTATATACGATTGTATTCAAATATTAGCTACTGATATAAATCGGAACACTGTATCCTTCACACTGTTATTTCTCTATTTTATTTGTACTTAAGGATATATTACCAGTTAACGAGGTAAGTGAATTGTAGCTGTCTTGGTATCTTTATTCTTCACTCACGCTCCTAACCTCGAAACAAAAACAGTTTTCGGAGAAACGAAATTAATAACAAAATTAAGTTATAATTAATAAATTAAATTATGGGAGACTATTAATTATCTATGAATGAGATTATTTTACAAGATTATTTAACAAAATCTTTTTAACAAACGGACTTTTTAACAAAAAAACTTTTTAACTAAGGAACTTTTTTAACGAAAAGACTTTAACAAAAAGGCTTTTTAACAAAAAAACTTTTTAACAAAAAGACTTTTTAACAAAAAGACCTTTTAACAAAAAGACTTTTTAACATAAAGACATTTTAACAGAAAGACTTTTAACAAATAGATTTTTTAACAAAAAGACTTTTTAACAAAAAGACCTTTTAACAAAAAGACTTTTTAACATAAAGACATTTTAAACAAAAAGACTTTAACAAAAAGACTTTTTAACAAAAAGACTTTTTAACAAAAAGACTTTTTAACTAAATGACTTTTTAAAAGTAGGACTTACAAAACGACTTTAACAAAAAGACTTTTTAACAAAAAGACTTTTTAACAAAAAAACTTTTTAACAAAAAGACTTTTTAACAAAAAGACATTTAACAAAAAGACTTTTTAACAAAAAGACATTTTAACAAAAAGACTTTAACAAAAAGACTTTTAACAAATAGATTTTTTAACAAAAAGACTTGTTAACAAAAAGACCTTTTAACAAAAAGACTTTTTAACATAAAGACATTTTAACAAAAAGACTTTTTAACAAAAAGACTTTTAACAAATAGATTTTTTATCAAAAAGACTTTTTAACAAAAAGACTATTTAACAAAAAGACTTTTAAACAAAAAGACTTTAACGAAAAGACTTTTTAACAAAAAGACTTTTTAACAAAAAGACTTTTTAACAAAAAGACTTTTTACAAAAAGACTTTTTAACAAAAAGACTTTTTAACAAAAAGACTTTTTAAACGACTTTAACAAAAAGAATTTTTAACAAAAAGACCTTTTAACAAAAAGAATTTTTAACATAAAGACATTTTAACAAAAAGACTTAACAAATAGAATTTTTAACAAAAAGACTTTTTAACAAAAAGACCTTTTAACAAAAAGACTTTTAACATAAAGACATTTTAAACAAAAAAACTTTAACAAAAAGACTTTTTAACTAAAAGACTTTTTAACAAAAAGACTTTTTAACTAAATGACTTTTTAAAAGTAAGACTTACAAAACGACTTTAACAAAAAGACTTTTTAACAAAAAGACTTTTTAACAAAAAGACTTTTTAACAAAAAGACTTTTTAACAAAAAGACATTTAACAAAAAGACTTTTTAACAAAAAGACATTTTAACAAAAAGACTTTTTAACTAAATGACTTTTTAAAAGTAAGACTTACAAAACGACTTTAACAAAAAGACTTTTTAACAAAAAGACTTTTTAACAAAAAGACATTTAACAAAAAGACTTTTTAACAAAAAGACATTTTAACAAAAAGACTTTAACAAAAAGACTTTTAACAAGTAGATTTTTTAACAAAAAGACTTTTTAACAAAAAGACCTTTTAACAAAAAGACTTTTTAACATAAAGACATTTTAACAAAAAGACTTTTTAACAAAAAGACTTTTAACAAATAGATTTTTTATCAAAAAGACTTTTTAACAAAAAGACTATTTAACAAAAAGACTTTTAAACAAAAAGACTTTAACAAAAAGACTTTTTAACAAAAAGACTTTTTAACAAAAAAACTTTTTAACAAAAAGACTTTTTAACAAAAAGACTTTTTAACAAAAAGACTTTTTAACAAAGACTTTTTAACAAAAAGACTTTTTAACTAAATGACTTTTTAAAAGTAAGACTTACAAAACGACTTTAACAAAAAGACTTTTTAACAAAAAGACTTTTTAACAAAAAGACTTTTTAACAAAAAGACTTTTTAACAAAAAGACTTTTAACAAAAAGACTTTTTAACAAAAAGACATTTTAACAAAAAGACTTTTTAACAAAAAGACTTTTTAACAAAAAGACTTTTTAACAAAAAGACTTTTTAACAAAAAGACTTTTTAACAAAAAGACTATTTAACAATAAGACTTTTTAACAAAAAGACTTTTTAACAAAAAGACTTTTTAACAAAAAGACTTTTTAACAAAAAGACTTTTTAACAAAAAGACTATTTAACAATAAGACTTTAACAAAAAGACATTAACAAAATGACTTTTTAACAAAAAGACTTTTTAACTAAATGACTTTTTAACTAAATGACTTTTTAAAAGTAAGACTTACAAAACGACTTTAACAAAAAGACTTTTTAACAAAAAGACTTTTTAACAAAAAGACTTTTTAACAAAAAGACTTTTTAACAAAAAGACTTTTTAACAAAAAGACTTTTTAACAAAAAGACTTTTTAACAAAAAGACTTTTTAACAAAAAGACTTTTTAACAAAAAGACTTTTTAACAAAAAGACTTTTTAACAAAAAGACTTTTTAACAAAAAGACTTTTTAACAAAAAGACTTTTTAACAAAAAGACTTTTTAACAAAAAGACTTTTTAACAAAAAGACTTTTTAACAAAAAGACTTTTTAACAAAAAGACTTTTTAACAAAAAGACTTTTTAACAAAAACACTTTTTAACAAAAAGACTTTTTAACAAAAAGACTTTTTAAACGACTTTAACAAAAAGACTTTTTAACAAAAAGACTTTTTAACAAAAAGACTTTTTAACAAAAAGACTTTTTAACAAAAAGACTTTTTAACAAAAAGACTTTTTAACAAAAAGACTTTTTAACAAAAAGACTTTTTAACAAAAAGACTTTTTAACAAAAAGACTTTTTAACAAAAAGACTTTTTAACAAAAAGACTTTTTAACAAAAAGACTTTTTAACAAAAAGACTTTTTAACAAAAAGACTTTTTAACAAAAAGACTTTTTAACAAAAAGACTTTTTAACAAAAAGACTTTTTTAACAAAAAGACTTTTTAACAAAAAAACTTTTTAACAAAAAGACTTTTTAACAAAAAGACTTTTTAACAAAAAGACTTTTAACAAAAAGACTTTTTAACAAAAAGACTTTTTAACAAAGACTTTTTAACAAAAAGACTTTTTAACAAAAAGACTTTTTAACAAAAAGACTTTTTAACAAAAAGACTTTTTAACAAAAAGACTTTTTAACAAAAAGACTTTTTAACAAAAAGACTTTTTCACAAAAAGACTTTTTAACAAAAAGACTTTTCAACAAAAAGACTTTTCAACAAAAAGACTTTTTAACAAAAAGACTTTTTAACAAAAAGACTTTTTAACAAAAAGACTTTTTAACAAAGAGACTTTTTAACAAAAAGACTTTTTAACAAAGAGACTTTTTAACAAAAAGACTTTTTAACAAAAAGACTTTTTAACAAAAAGACTTTTTAACAAAAAGACTTTTTAACAAAAAGACTTTTTAACAAAAAGACTTTTTAACAAAAAGACTTTTTAACAAAAAGACTTTTTAACAAAAAGACTTTTTAACAAAAAGACTTTTTAACAAAAAGACTTTTTAATAAAAAGACTTTTTAACAAAAAGACTTTTAACAAATAGAATTTTTAACAAAAAGACCTTTTAACAAAAAGACTTTTAACATAAAGACATTTTAAACAAAAAAACTTTAACAAAAAGACTTTTTAACTAAAAGACTTTTTAACAAAAAGACTTTTTAACTAAATGACTTTTTAAAAGTAAGACTTACAAAACGACTTTAACAAAAAGACTTTTTAACAAAAAGACTTTTTAACAAAAAGACTTTTTAACAAAAAGACTTTTTAACAAAAAGACTTTTTAACAAAAAGACTTTTTAACAAAAAGACATTTAACGAAAAGACTTTTTAACAAAAAGACATTTTAACAAAAAGACTTTTTAACTAAATGACTTTTTAAAAGTAAGACTTACAAAACGACTTTAACAAAAAGACTTTTTAACAAAAAGACTTTTTAACAAAAAGACATTTAACAAAAAGACTTTTTAACAAAAAGACATTTTAACAAAAAGACTTTAACAAAAAGACTTTTAACAAGTAGATTTTTTAACAAAAAGACTTTTTAACAAAAAGACCTTTTAACAAAAAGACTTTTTAACATAAAGACATTTTAACAAAAAGACTTTTTAACAAAAAGACTTTTAACAAATAGATTTTTTATCAAAAAGACTTTTTAACAAAAAGACTATTTAACAAAAAGACATTTAAACAAAAAGACTTTAACAAAAAGACTTTTTAACAAAAAGACTTTTTAACAAAAAGACTTTTTAACAAAAAAACTTTTTAACAAAAAGACTTTTTAACAAAAAGACTTTTTAACAAAAAGACTTTTTAACAAAGACTTTTTAACAAAAAGACTTTTTAACTAAATGACTTTTTAAAAGTAAGACTTACAAAACGACTTCAACAAAAAGACTTTTTAACAAAAAGACTTTTTAACAAAAAGACTTTTTAACAAAAAGACTTTTTAACAAAAAGACTTTTTAACAAAAAGACATTTTAACAAAAAGACTTTTTAACAAAAAGACTATTTAACAATAAGACTTTAATAAAAAGACATTAACAAAATGACTTTTTAACAAAAAGACTTTTTAACTAAATGACTTTTTAACTAAATGACTTTTTAAAAGTAAGACTTACAAAACGACTTTAACAAAAAGACTTTTTAACAAAAAGACTTTTTAACAAAAAGACTTTTTAACAAAAAGACTTTTTAACAAAAAGACTTTTTAACAAAAAGACTTTTTAACAAAAAGACTTTTTAACAAAAAGACTTTTTAACAAAAAGACTTTTTAACAAAAAGACTTTTTAACAAAAAGACTTTTTAACAAAAAGACTTTTTAACAAAAAGACTTTTTAACAAAAAGACTTTTTAACAAAAAGACTTTTTAACAAAAAGACTTTTTAACAAAAAGATTTTTTAACAAAAAGATTTTTTAACAAAAAGACTTAACAAAAAGACTTTTTAACAAAAAGACTTTTTAAACGACTTTAACAAAAAGACTTTTTAACAAAAAGACTTTTTAACAAAAAGACTTTTTAACAAAAAGACTTTTTAACAAAAAGACTTTTTAACAAAAAGACTTTTTAACAAAAAGACTTTTTAACAAAAAGACTTTTTAACAAAAAGACTTTTTAACAAAAAGACTTTTTAACAAAAAGACTTTTTAACAAAAAGACTTTTTAACAAAAAGACTTTTTAACAAAAAGACTTTTTAACAAGAAGACTTTTTAACAAAAAGACTTTTTAACAAAAAGACTTTTTAACAAAAAGACTTTTTAACAAAAAGACTTTTTAACAAAAAGACTTTTTAACAAAAAGACTTTTTAACAAAAAGACTTTTTAACAAAGAGACTTTTTAATAAAAAGACTTTTTAACAAAAAGACTTTTTAACAAAAAGACTTTTTAACAAAAAGACTTTTTAACAAAAAGACTTTTTAACAAAGAGACCTTTTAACAAAAAGACTTTTTAACAAAAAGACTTTTTAACAAAAAGACTTTTAACAAAAAGACTTTTAACAAAAAGACTTTTTAACAAAAAGACTTTTTAAACGACTTTAACAAAAAGACTTTTTAACAAAAACACTTTTTAACAAAAAGACTTTTTAACAAAAAGACTTTTTAACAAAAAGACTTTTTAACAAAAAGACTTTTTAACAAAAAGACTTTTTAACAAAAAGACTTTTTAACAAAGAGACTTTTTAACAAAAAGACTTTTTAACAAAAAGACTTTTTAACCAAAAGACTTTTTAACAAAAAGACTTTTTAACAAAAAGACTTTTTAACAAAAAGACTTTTTAACAAAAAGACTTTTTAACAAAAAGACTTTTTAATAAAAAAGACTTTTTAACAAAAAGACTTTTAACAAATAGAATTTTTAACAAAAAGACTTTTTAACAAAAAGACCTTTTAACAAAAAGACTTTTAACATAAAGACATTATAAACAAAAAAACTTTAACAAAAAGACTTTTTAACTAAAAGACTTTTTAACAAAAAGACTTTTTAACTAAATGACTTATTAAAAGTAAGACTTACAAAACGACTTTAACAAAAAGACTTTTTAACAAAAAGACTTTTTAACAAAAAGACTTTTTAACAAAAAGACTTTTTAACAAAAAGACTTTTTAACAAAAAGACATTTAACGAAAAGACTTTTTAACAAAAAGACATTTTAACAAAAAGACTTTTTAACTAAATGACTTTTTAAAAGTAAGACTTACAAAACGACTTTAACAAAAAGACTTTTTAACAAAAAGACTTTTTAACAAAAAGACATTTAACAAAAAGACTTTTTAACAAAAAGACATTTTAACAAAAAGACTTTAACAAAAAGACTTTTAACAAGTAGATTTTTTAACAAAAAGACTTTTTAACAAAAAGACCTTTTAACAAAAAGACTTTTTAACATAAAGACATTTTAACAAAAAGACTTTTTAACAAAAAGACTTTTAAACAAAAAGACTTTTAACAAATAGATTTTTTATCAAAAAGACTTTTTAACAAAAAGACTATTTAACAAAAAGACATTTAAACAAAAAGACTTTAACAAAAAGACTTTTTAACAAAAAGACTTTTTAACAAAAAAACTTTTTAACAAAAAGACTTTTTAACAAAAAGACTTTTTAACAAAAAGACTTTTTAACAAAGACTTTTTAACAAAAAGACTTTTTAACTAAATGACTTTTTAAAAGTAAGACTTACAAATCGACTTCAACAAAAAGACTTTTTAACAAAAAGACTTTTTAACAAAAAGACTTTTTAACAAAGAGACTTTTTAACAAAAAGACTTTTTAACAAAAAGACATTTTAACAAAAAGACTTTTTAACAAAAAGACTATTTAACAATAAGACTTTAACAAAAAGACATTAACAAAATGACTTTTTAACAAAAAGACTTTTTAACTAAATGACTTTTTAACTAAATGACTTTTTAAAAGTAAGACTTACAAAACGACTTTAACAAAAAGACTTTTTAACAAAAAGACTTTTTAACAAAAAGACTTTTTAACAAAAAGACTTTTTAACAAAAAGACTTTTTAACAAAAAGACTTTTTAACAAAAAGACTTTTTAACAAAAAGACTTTTTAACAAAAAGACTTTTTAACAAAAAGACTTTTTAACAAAAAGACTTTTTAACAAAAAGACTTTTTAACAAAAAGACTTTTTAACAAAAAGACTTTTTAACAAAAAGACTTTTTAACAAAAAGACTTTTTAACAAAAAGACTTTTTAACAAAAAGACTTAACAAAAAGACTTTTTAACAAAAAGACTTTTTAAACGACTTTAACAAAAAGACTTTTTAACAAAAAGACTTTTTAACAAAAAGACTTTTTAACAAAAAGACTTTTTAACAAAAAGACTTTTTAACAAAAAGACTTTTTAACAAAAAGACTTTTTAACAAAAAGACTTTTTAACAAAAAGACTTTTTAACAAAAAGACTTTTTAACAAAAAGACTTTTTAACAAAAAGACTTTTTAACAAAAAGACTTTTTAACAAAAAGACTTTTTAACAAAAAGACTTTTTAACAAAAAGACTTTTTAACAAAAAGACTTTTTAACAAAAAGACTTTTTAACAAAAAGACTTTTTAACGAAAAGACTTTTTAACAAAAAGACTTTTTAACAAAAAGACTTTTTAACAAAAAGACTTTTTAACAAAAAGACTTTTTAACAAAAAGACTTTTTAACAAAGAGACTTTTTAATAAAAAGACTTTTTAACAAAAAGACTTTTTAACAAAAAGACTTTTTAACAAAAAGACTTTTTAACAAAAAGACTTTTTAACAAAGAGACCTTTTAACAAAAAGACTTTTTAACAAAAAGACTTTTTAACAAAAAGACTTTTAACAAAAAGACTTTTAACAAAAAGACTTTTTAACAAAAAGACTTTTTAAACGACTTTAACAAAAAGACTTTTTAACAAAAACACTTTTTAACAAAAAGACTTTTTAACAAAAAGACTTTTTAACAAAAAGACTTTTTAACAAAAAGACTTTTTAACAAAAAGACTTTTTAACAAAAAGACTTTTTAACAAAAAGACTTTTTAACAAAAAGACTTTTTAACAAAAAGACTTTTTAACAAAAAGACTTTTTAACAAAAAGACTTTTTAACAAAAAGACTTTTTAACAAAAAGACTTTTTAACAAAAAGACTTTTTAACAAAAAGACTTTTTAACAAAAAGACTTTTCAACAAAAAGACTTTTCAACAAAAAGACTTTTTAACAAAAAGACTTTTTAACAAAAAGACTTTTTCACAAAAAGACTTTTTAACAAAGAGACTTTTTAACAAAAAGACTTTTTAACAAAAAGACTTTTTAACAAAAAGACTTTTTAACAAAAAGACTTTTTAACAAAAAGACTTTTTAACAAAAAGACTTTTTAACAAAAAGACTTTTTAACAAAAAGACTTTTTAACAAAAAGACTTTTTAACAAAAAGACTTTTTAACAAAAAGACTTTTTAACAAAAAGACTTTTTAACAAAAAGACTTTTTAACAAAAAGACTTTTTATTAAAAAGACTTTTTAACAAAAAGACTTTTAACAAATAGAATTTTTAACAAAAAGACTTTTTAACAAAAAGACCTTTTAACAAAAAGACTTTTAACATAAAGACATTTTAAACAAAAAAACTTTAACAAAAAGACTTTTTAACTAAAAGACTTTTTAACTAAAAGACTTTTTAACAAAAAGACTTTTTAACTAAATGACTTTTTAAAAGTAAGACTTACAAAACGACTTTAACAAAAAGACTTTTTAACAAAAAGACTTTTTAACAAAAAGACTTTTTAACAAAAAGACATTTAACAAAAAGACTTTTTAACAAAAAGACATTTTAACAAAAAGACTTTTTAACTAAATGACTTTTTAAAAGTAAGACTTACAAAACGACTTTAACAAAAAGACTTTTTAACAAAAAGACTTTTTAACAAAAAGACATTTAACAAAAAGACTTTTTAACAAAAAGACATTTTAACAAAAAGACTTTAACAAAAAGACTTTTAACAAGTAGATTTTTTAACAAAAAGACTTTTTAACAAAAAGACCTTTTAACAAAAAGACTTTTTAACATAAAGACATTTTAACAAAAAGACTTTTTAACAAAAAGACTTTTTAACAAAAAGACTTTTAACAAATAGATTTTTTATCAAAAAGACTTTTTAACAAAAAGACTATTTAACAAAAAGACTTTTAAACAAAAAGACTTTAACAAAAAGACTTTTTAACAAAAAGACTTTTTAACAAAAAGACTTTTTAACAAAAAGACTTTTTAACAAAAAGACTTTTTAACAAAAAGACTTTTTAACAAAAAGACTTTTTAACAAAAAGACTTTTTAACAAAAAGACTTTTTAACAAAAAGACTTTTTAACAAAAAGACTTTTTAACAAAAAGACTTTTTAACAAAAAGACTTTTTAACAAAAAGACTTTTTAACAAAAAGACTTTTTAACAAAGAGACTTTTTAATAAAAAGACTTTTTAACAAAAAGACTTTTTAACAAAAAGACTTTTTAACAAAAAGACTTTTTAACAAAGAGACTTTTTAACAAAAAGACTTTTTAACAAAAAGACTTTTTAACAAAAAGACTTTTAACAAAAAGACTTTTTAACAAAAAGACTTTTTAAACGACTTTAACAAAAAGACTTTTTAACAAAAAGACTTTTTAACAAAAAGACTTTTTAACAAAAAGACTTTTTAACAAAAAGACTTTTTAACAAAAAGACTTTTTAACAAAAAGACTTTTTAACAAAAAGACTTTTTAACAAAAAGACTTTTTAACAAAAAGACTTTTTAACAAAAAGACTTTTTAACAAAAAGACTTTTCAACAAAAAGACTTTTTAACAAAAAGACTTTTTAACAAAAAGACTTTTTAACAAAAAGACTTTTTAACAAAGAGACTTTTTAACAAAA
The DNA here is from genome assembly GCA_947561585.1 of Caprella mutica. Taxonomy (NCBI): domain Eukaryota; kingdom Metazoa; phylum Arthropoda; class Malacostraca; order Amphipoda; family Caprellidae; genus Caprella; species Caprella mutica. The sequence continues at coordinate 116,147 of CANNZV010002395.1, forward strand.
AGACTTTTTAACAAAAAGACTTTCTAACAAAAAGACTTTTTAACAAAAAGACTTTTTAACAAAAAGACTTTTTAACAAAAAGACTTTTTAACAAAAAGACTTTTTAACAAAAAGACTTTTTAACAAAAAGACTTTTTAATAAAAAGACTTTAACAAAAAGACTTTTAACAAATAGAATTTTTAACAAAAAGACTTTTTAACACAAAGACTTTTTAACTAAAAGACTTTTTAACAAAAAGACTTTTTAACTAAATGACTTTTTAAAAGTAAGACTTACAAAACGACTTTAACAAAAAGACTTTTTAACAAAAAGACTTTTTAACAAAAAGACTTTTTAACAAAAAGACATTTAACAAAAAGACTTTTTAACAAAAAGACATTTTAACAAAAAGACTTTTTAACTAAATGACTTTTTAAAAGTAAGACTTACAAAACGACTTTAACAAAAAGACTTTTTAACAAAAAGACTTTTTAACAAAAAGACTTTTTAACAAAAAGACATTTAACAAAAAGACTTTTTAACAAAAAGACATTTTAACAAAAAGACTTTAACAAAAAGACTTTTAACAAGTAGATTTTTTAACAAAAAGACTTTTTAACAAAAAGACCTTTTAACAAAAAGTCTTTTTAACATAAAGACATTTTAACAAAAAGACTTTTTAACAAAAAGACTTAACAAATAGATTTTTTATCAAAAAGACTTTTTAACAAAAAGACTATTTAACAAAAAGACTTTTAAACAAAAAGACTTTAACAAAAAGACTTTTTAACAAAAAGACTTTTTAACAAAAAAACTTTTTAACAAAAAGACTTTAACAAAAAGACTTTTTAACAAAAAGACTTTTTAACAAAGACTTTTTAACAAAAAGACTTTTTAACTAAATGACTTTTTAAAAGTAAGACTTACAAAACGAATTTAACAAAAAGACTTTTTAACAAAAAGACTTTTTAACAAAAAGACTTTTTAACAAAAAGACTTTTAACAAAAAGACTTTTTAACAAAAAGACATTTTAACAAAAAGACTTTTTAACAAAAAGACTTTTTAACAAAAAGACTTTTTAACAAAAAGACATTTTAACAAAAAGACTTCTTAACAAAAAGACTATTTAACAATAAGACTTTAACAAAAAGACATTAACAAAATGACTTTTTAACAAAAAGACTTTTTAACTAAATGACTTTTTAACTAAATGACTTTTTAAAAGTAAGACTTACAAAACGACTTTAACAAAAAGACTTTTTAACAAAAAGACTTTTTAACAAAAAGACTTTTTAACAAAAAGACTTTTTAACAAAAAGACTTTTTAACAAAAAGACTTTTTAACAAAAAGACTTTTTAACAAAAAGACTTTTTAACAAAAAGACTTTTTAACAAAAAGACTTTTTAACAAGAAGACTTTTTAACAAAAAGACTTTTTAACAAAAAGACTTTTTAACAAAAAGACTTTTAACAAAAAGACTTTTTAACAAAAAGACTTTTTAAACGACTTTAACAAAAAGACTTTTTAACAAAAAGACTTTTTAACAAAAAGACTTTTTAACAAAAAGACTTTTTAACAAAAAGACTTTTTAACAAAAAGACTTTTTAACAAAAAGACTTTTTAACAAAAAGACTTTTTAACAAAAAGACTTTTTAACAAAAAGACTTTTTAACAAAAAGACTTTTTAACAAAAAGACTTTTTAACAAAAAGACTTTTTAACAAAAAGACTTTTTTAACAAAAAGACTTTTTAACAAAAAAACTTTTTAACAAAAAGACTTTTTAACAAAAAGACTTTTTAACAAAAAGACTTTTTAACAAAAAGACTTTTTAACAAAAAGACTTTTTAACAAAAAGACTTTTTAACAAAAAGACTTTTTAACAAAAAGACTTTTTAACAAAAAGACTTTTTAACAAAAAGACTTTTTAACAAAAAGACTTTTTAACAAAAAGACTTTTTAACAAAAAGACTTTTTCACAAAAAGACTTTTTAACAAAAAGACTTTTCAACAAAAAGACTTTTCAATAAAAAGACTTTTTAACAAAAAGACTTTTTAACAAAAAGACTTTTTAACAAAAAGACTTTTTAACAAAGAGACTTTTTAACAAAAAGACTTTTTAACAAAAAGACTTTTTAACAAAAAGACTTTTTAACAAAAAGACTTTTTAACAAAAAGACTTTTTAACAAAAAGACTTTTTAACAAAAAGACTTTTTAACAAAAAGACTTTTTAACAAAAAGACTTTTTAACAAAAAGACTTTTTAACATAAAGACATTTTAACAAAAAGACTTTTTAACAAAAAGACTTTTAACAAATAGATTTTTTATCAAAAAGACTTTTTAACAAAAAGACTATTTAACAAAAAGACATTTAAACAAAAAGACTTTAACAAAAAGACTTTTTAACAAAAAGACTTTTTAACAAAAAAACTTTTTAACAAAAAGACTTTTTAACAAAAAGACTTTTTAACAAAAAGACTTTTTAACAAAGACTTTTTAACAAAAAGACTTTTTAACTAAATGACTTTTTAAAAGTAAGACTTACAAAACGACTTTAACAAAAAGACTTTTTAACAAAAAGACTTTTTAACAAAAAGACTTTTTAACAAAAAGACTTTTTAACAAAAAGACTTTTTAACAAAAAGACATTTTAACAAAAAGACTTTTTAACAAAAAGACTTTTTAACAAAAAGACTTTTTAACAAAAAGACTTTTTAACAAAAAGACTTTTTAACAAAAAGACTTTTTAACAAAAAGACTATTTAACAATAAGACTTTAACAAAAAGACATTAACAAAATGACTTTTTAACAAAAAGACTTTTTAACTAATTGACTTTTTAACTAAATGACTTTTTAAAAGTAAGACTTACAAAACGACATTAACAAAAAGACTTTTTAACAAAAAGACTTTTTAACAAAAAGACTTTTTAACAAAAAGACTTTTTAACAAAAAAGACTTTTTAACAAAAAGACTTTTTAACAAAAAGACTTTTTAACAAAAAGACTTTTTAACAAAAAGACTTTTTATTAAAAAGACTTTTTAACAAAAAGACTTTTAACAAATAGAATTTTTAACAAAAAGACTTTTTAACAAAAAGACCTTTTAACAAAAAGACCTTTTAACAAAAAGACTTTTAACATAAAGACATTTTAAACAAAAAAACTTTAACAAAAAGACTTTTTAACTAAAAGACTTTTTAACAAAAAGACTTTTTAACTAAATGACTTTTTAAAAGTAAGACTTACAAAACGACTTTAACAAAAAGACTTTTTAACAAAAAGACTTTTTAACAAAAAGACTTTTTAACAAAAAGACATTTAACAAAAAGACTTTTTAACAAAAAGACATTTTAACAAAAAGACTTTTTAACTAAATGACTTTTTAAAAGTAAGACTTACAAAACGACTTTAACAAAAAGACTTTTTAACAAAAAGACTTTTTAACAAAAAGACATTTAACAAAAAGACTTTTTAACAAAAAGACATTTTAACAAAAAGACTTTAACAAAAAGACTTATAACAAGTAGATTTTTTAACAAAAAGACTTTTTAACAAAAAGACCTTTTAACAAAAAGACTTTTTAACATAAAGACATTTTAACAAAAAGACTTTTTAACAAAAAGACTTTTTAACAAAAAGACTTTTAACAAAAAGACTTTTTAACAAAAAGACTTTTTAACAAAAAGACTTTTTAACAAAAAGACTTTTTAATAAAAAGACTTTTTAACAAAAAGACTTTTTAACAAAAAGACTTTTTAACAAAAAGACTTTTTAACAAAAAGACTTTTTAACAAAAAGACTTTTTAACAAAAAGACTTTTTAACAAAAAGACTTTTTAACAAAAAGACTTTTTAACAAAAAGACTTTTTAACAAAAAGACTTTTCAACAAAAAGACTTTTTAACAAAAAGACTTTTTAACAAAAAGACTTTTTAACAAAGAGACTTTTTAACAAAAAGACTTTTTAACAAAAAGACTTTCTAACAAAAAGACTTTTTAACAAAAAGACTTTTTAACAAAAAGACTTTTTAACAAAAAGACTTTTTAACAAAAAGACTTTTTAACAAAAAGACTTTTTAACAAAAAGACTTTTTAATAAAAAGACTTTAACAAAAAGACTTTTAACAAATAGAATTTTTAACAAAAAGACTTTTTAACAAAAAGACTTTTTAACTAAAAGACTTTTTAACAAAAAGACTTTTTAACTAAATGACTTTTTAAAAGTAAGACTTACAAAACGACTTTAACAAAAAGACTTTTTAACAAAAAGACTTTTTAACAAAAAGACTTTTTAACAAAAAGACATTTAACAAAAAGACTTTTTAACAAAAAGACATTTTAACAAAAAGACTTTTTAACTAAATGACTTTTTAAAAGTAAGACTTACAAAACGACTTTAACAAAAAGACTTTTTAACAAAAAGACTTTTTAACAAAAAGACATTTAACAAAAAGACTTTTTAACAAAAAGACATTTTAACAAAAAGACTTTAACAAAAAGACTTTTAACAAGTAGATTTTTTAACAAAAAGACTTTTTAACAAAAAGACCTTTTAACAAAAAGTCTTTTTAACATAAAGACATTTTAACAAAAAGACTTTTTAACAAAAAGACTTTTAACAAATAGATTTTTTATCAAAAAGACTTTTTAACAAAAAGACTATTTAACAAAAAGACTTTTAATAAAAAAAAGACTTTAACAAAAAGACTTTTTAACAAAAAGACTTTTTAACAAAAAAACTTTTTAACAAAAAGACTTTAACAAAAAGACTTTTTAACAAAAAGACTTTTTAACAAAGACTTTTTAACAAAAAGACTTTTTAACTAAATGACTTTTTAAAAGTAAGACTTACAAAACGACTTTAACAAAAAGACTTTTTAACAAAAAGACTTTTTAACAAAAAGACTTTTTAACAAAAAGACTTTTTAACAAAAAGACTTTTAACAAAAAGACTTTTTAACAAAAAGACATTTTAACAAAAAGACTTTTTAACAAAAAGACTTTTTAACAAAAAGACTTTTTAACAAAAAGACATTTTAACAAAAAGACTTTTTAACAAAAAGACTATTTAACAATGAGACTTTAACAAAAAGACATTAACAAAATGACTTTTTAACAAAAAGACTTTTTAACTAAATGACTTTTTAACTAAATGACTTTTTAAAAGTAAGACTTACAAAACGACTTTAACAAAAAGACTTTTTAACAAAAAGACTTTTTAACAAAAAGACTTTTTAACAAAAACACTTTTTAACAAAAAGACTTTTTAACAAAAAGACTTTTTAACAAAAAGACTTTTTAACAAAAAGACTTTTTAACAAAAAGACTTTTTAACAAAAAGACTTTTTAACAAAAAGACTTTTTAACAAAAAGACTTTTTAACAAAAAGACTTTTTAACAAAAAGACTTTTTAACAAAAAGACTTTTTAACAAAAAGACTTTTTAACAAAAAGACTTTTTAACAAAAAGACTTTTAACAAAAAGACTTTTTAACAAAAAGACTTTTTAAACGACTTTAACAAAAAGACTTTTTAACAAAAAGACTTTTTAACAAAAAGACTTTTTAACAAAAAGACTTTTTAACAAAAAGACTTTTTAACAAAAAGACTTTTTAACAAAAAGACTTTTTAACAAAAAGACTTTTTAACAAAAAGACTTTTTAACAAAAAGACTTTTTAACAAAAAGACTTTTTTAACAAAAAGACTTTTTAACAAAAAAACTTTTTAACAAAAAGACTTTTTAACAAAAAGACTTTTTAACAAAAAGACTTTTTAACAAAAAGACTTTTTAACAAAAAGACTTTTTAACAAAAAGACTTTTTAACAAAAAGACTTTTTAACAAAAAGACTTTTTAACAAAAAGACTTTTTAACAAAAAGACTTTTTAACAAAAAGACTTTTTAACAAAAAGACTTTTTAACAAAAAGACTTTTTAACAAAAAGACTTTTTAACAAAAAGACTTTTTCACAAAAAGACTTTTTCACAAAAAGACTTTTTAACAAAAAGACTTTTTAACAAAAAGACTTTTCAACAAAAAGACTTTTCAATAAAAAGACTTTTTAACAAAAAGACTTTTTAACAAAAAGACTTTTTAACAAAAAGACTTTTTAACAAAGAGACTTTTTAACAAAAAGACTTTTTAACAAAAAGACTTTTTAACAAAAAGACTTTTTAACAAAAAGACTTTTTAACAAAAAGACTTTTTAACAAAAAGACATTTAACAAAAAGACTTTTTAACAAAAAGACATTTTAACAAAAAGACTTTAACAAAAAGACTTTTAACAAGTAGATTTTTTAACAAAAAGACTTTTTAACAAAAAGACCTTTTAACAAAAAGTCTTTTTAACATAAAGACATTTTAACAAAAAGACTTTTTAACAAAAAGACTTTTAACAAATAGATTTTTTATCAAAAAGACTTTTTAACAAAAAGACTATTTAACAAAAAGACTTTTAAACAAAAAGACTTTAACAAAAAGACTTTTTAACAAAAAGACTTTTTAACAAAAAAACTTTTTAACAAAAAGACTTTAACAAAAAGACTTTTTAACAAAAAGACTTTTTAACAAAGACTTTTTAACAAAAAGACTTTTTAACTAAATGACTTTTTAAAAGTAAGACTTACAAAACGACTTTAACAAAAAGACTTTTTAACAAAAAGACTTTTTAACAAAAAGACTTTTTAACAAAAAGACTTTTTAACAAAAAGACTTTTAACAAAAAGACTTTTTAACAAAAAGACATTTTAACAAAAAGACTTTTTAACAAAAAGACTTTTTAACAAAAAGACTTTTTAACAAAAAGACATTTTAACAAAAAGACTTTTTAACAAAAAGACTATTTAACAATAAGACTTTAACAAAAAGACATTAACAAAATGACTTTTTAACAAAAAGACTTTTTAACTAAATGACTTTTTAACTAAATGACTTTTTAAAAGTAAGACTTACAAAACGACTTTAACAAAAAGACTTTTTAACAAAAAGACTTTTTAACAAAAAGACTTTTTAACAAAAAGACTTTTTAACAAAAAGACTTTTTAACAAAAAGACTTTTTAACAAAAAGACTTTTTAACAAAAAGACTTTTTAACAAAAAGACTTTTTAACAAAAAGACTTTTTAACAAAAAGACTTTTTAACAAAAAGACTTTTTAACAAAAAGACTTTTTAACAAAAAGACTTTTTAACAAAAAGACTTTTTAACAGAAAGACTTTTTAACAAAAAGACTTTTTAACAAAAAGACTTTTTAACAAAAAGACTTTTTAACAAAAAGACTTTTTAACAAAAAGACTTTTTAACAAAAAGACTTTTTAACAAAAAGACTTTTTAACAAAAAGACTTTTAACAAAAAGACTTTTTAACAAAAAGACTTTTTAAACGACTTTAACAAAAAGACTTTTTAACAAAAAGACTTTTTAACAAAAAGACTTTTTAACAAAAAGACTTTTTAACAAAAAGACTTTTTAACAAAAAGACTTTTTAACAAAAAGACTTTTTAACAAAAAGACTTTTTAACAAAAAGACTTTTTAACAAAAAGACTTTTTAACAAAAAGACTTTTTTAACAAAAAGACTTTTTAACAAAAAAACTTTTTAACAAAAAGACTTTTTAACAAAAAGACTTTTTAACAAAAAGACTTTTTAACAAAAAGACTTTTTAACAAAAAGACTTTTTAACAAAAAGACTTTTTAACAAAAAGACTTTTTAACAAAAAGACTTTTTAACAAAAAGACTTTTTAACAAAAAGACTTTTTAACAAAAAGACTTTTTAACAAAAAGACTTTTTCACAAAAAGACTTTTTCACAAAAAGACTTTTTAACAAAAAGACTTTTCAACAAAAAGACTTTTCAATAAAAAGACTTTTTAACAAAAAGACTTTTTAACAAAGACTTTTTAACAAAAAGACTTTTTAACAAAGAGACTTTTTAACAAAAAGACTTTTTAACAAAAAGACTTTTTAACAAAAAGACTTTTTAACAAAAAGACTTTTTAACAAAAAGACTTTTTAACAAAAAGACTTTTTAACAAAAAGACTTTTTAACAAAAAGACTTTTTAACAAAAAGACTTTTTAACATAAAGACATTTTAACAAAAAGACTTTTTAACAAAAAGACTTTTAACAAATAGATTTTTTATCAAAAAGACTTTTTAACAAAAAGACTATTTAACAAAAAGACATTTAAACAAAAAGACTTTAACAAAAAGACTTTTTAACAAAAAGACTTTTTAACAAAAATACTTTTTAACAAAAAGACTTTTTAACAAAAAGACTTTTTAACAAAGACTTTTTAACAAAAAGACTTTTTAACTAAATGACTTTTTAAAAGTAAGACTTACAAAACGACTTTAACAAAAAGACTTTTTAACAAAAAGACTTTTTAACAAAAAGACTTTTTAACAAAAAGACTTTTTAACAAAAAGACTTTTTAACAAAAAGACATTTTAACAAAAAGACTTTTTAACAAAAAGACTTTTTAACAAAAAGACTTTTTAACAAAAAGACTTTTTAACAAAAAGACTTTTTAACAAAAAGACTTTTTAACAAAAAGACTATTTAACAATAAGACTTTAACAAAAAGACATTAACAAAATGACTTTTTAACAAAAAGACTTTTTAACTAATTGACTTTTTAACTAAATGACTTTTTAAAAGTAAGACTTACAAAACGACATTAACAAAAAGACTTTTTAACAAAAAGACTTTTTAACAAAAAGACTTTTTAACAAAAAGACTTTTTAACAAAAAGACTTTTTAACAAAAAGACTTTTTAACAAAAAGACTTTTTAACAAAAAGACTTTTTAACAAAAAGACTTTTTAACAAAAAGACTTTTTAACAAAAAGACTTTTTAACAAAAAGACTTTTTAACAAAAAGACTTTTTAACAAAAAGACTTTTTAACAAAAAGACTTTTTAACAAAAAGACTTTTTAACAAAAAGACTTTTTAACAAAAAGACTTTTTAACAAAAAGACTTTTTAACAAAAAGACTTTTTAACAAAAAGACTTTTTAACAAAAAGACTTAACAAAAAGACTTTTTAACAAAAAGACTTTTTAAACGACTTTAACAAAAAGACTTTTTAACAAAAAGACTTTTTAACAAAAAGACTTTTTAACAAAAAGACTTTTTAACAAAAAGACTTTTTAACAAAAAGACTTTTTAACAAAAAGACTTTTTAACAAAAAGACTTTTTAACAAAAAGACTTTTTAACAAAAAGACTTTTTAACAAAAAGACTTTTTAACAAAAAGACTTTTTAACAAAAAGACTTTTTAACAAAAAGACTTTTTAACAAAAAGACTTTTTAACAAAAAGACTTTTTAACAAAAAGACTTTTTAACAAAAAGACTTTTTAACAAAGAGACTTTTTAACAAAAAGACTTTTTAACAAAAAGACTTTTTAACAAAAAGACTTTTCAACAAAAAGACTTTTTAACAAAAAGACTTTTTAACAAAAAGACTTTTTAACAAAAAGACTTTTTAACAAAGAGACTTTTTAACAAAAAGACTTTTTAACAAAAAGACTTTTTAACAAAAAGACTTTTTAACAAAAAGACTTTTCAACAAAAAGACTTTTTAACAAAAAGACTTTTTAACAAAAAGACTTTTTAACAAAAAGACTTTTTAACAAAAAGACTTTTTAATAAAAAGACTCTTTAACAAAAAGACTTTTAACAAATAGAATTTTTAACAAAAAGACTTTTTAACAAAAAGACCTTTTAACAAAAAGACTTTTAACATAAAGACATTTTAAACAAAAAAACTTTAACAAAAAGACTTTTTAACTAAAAGACTTTTTAACAAAAAGACTTTTTAACTAAATGACTTTTTAAAAGTAAGACTTACAAAACGACTTTAACAAAAAGACTTTTTAACAAAAAGACTTTTTAACAAAAAGACATTTAACAAAAAGACTTTTTAACAAAAAGACATTTTAACAAAAAGACTTTTTAACTAAATGACTTTTTAAAAGTAAGACTTACAAAACGACTTTAACAAAAAGACTTTTTAACAAAAAGACTTTTTAACAAAAAGACATTTAACAAAAAGACTTTTTAACAAAAAGACATTTTAACAAAAAGACTTTAACAAAAAGACTTTTAACAAGTAGATTTTTTAACAAAAAGACTTTTTAACAAAAAGACCTTTTAACAAAAAGTCTTTTTAACATAAAGACATTTTAACAAAAAGACTTTTTAACAAAAAGACTTTTAACAAATAGATTTTTTATCAAAAAGACTTTTTAACAAAAAGACTATTTAACAAAAAGACTTTTAAACAAAAAGACTTTAACAAAAAGACTTTTTAACAAAAAGACTTTTTAACAAAAAAACTTTTTAACAAAAAGACTTTAACAAAAAGACTTTTTAACAAAAAGACTTTTTAACAAAGACTTTTTAACAAAAAGACTTTTTAACTAAATGACTTTTTAAAAGTAAGACTTACAAAACGACTTTAACAAAAAGACTTTTTAACAAAAAGACTTTTTAACAAAAAGACTTTTTAACAAAAAGACTTTTTAACAAAAAGACTTTTTAACAAAAAGACTTTTAACAAAAAGACTTTTTAACAAAAAGACATTTTAACAAAAAGACTTTTTAACAAAAAGACTTTTTAACAAAAAGACTTTTTAACAAAAAGACATTTTAACAAAAAGACTTTTTAACAAAAAGACTATTTAACAATAAGACTTTAACAAAAAGACATTAACAAAATGACTTTTTAACAAAAAGACTTTTTAACTAAATGACTTTTTAACTAAATGACTTTTTAAAAGTAAGACTTACAAAACGACTTTAACAAAAAGACTTTTTAACAAAAAGACTTTTTAACAAAAAGACTTTTTAACAAAAAGACTTTTTAACAAAAAGACTTTTTAACAAAAAGACTTTTTAACAAAAAGACTTTTTAACAAAAAGACTTTTTAACAAAAAGACTTTTTAACAAAAAGACTTTTTAACAAAAAGACTTTTTAACAAAAAGACTTTTTAACAAAAAGACTTTTTAACAAAAAGACTTTTTAACAAAAAGACTTTTTAACAAAAAGACTTTTTAACAAAAAGACTTTTAACAAAAAGACTTTTTAACAAAAAGACTTTTTAAACGACTTTAACAAAAAGACTTTTTAACAAAAAGACTTTTTAACAAAAAGACTTTTTAACAAAAAGACTTTTTAACAAAAAGACTTTTTAACAAAAAGACTTTTTAACAAAAAGACTTTTTAACAAAAAGACTTTTTAACAAAAAGACTTTTTAACAAAAAGACTTTTTAACAAAAAGACTTTTTTAACAAAAAGACTTTTTAACAAAAAAACTTTTTAACAAAAAGACTTTTTAACAAAAAGACTTTTTAACAAAAAGACTTTTTAACAAAAAGACTTTTTAACAAAAAGACTTTTTAACAAAAAGACTTTTTAACAAAAAGACTTTTTAACAAAAAGACTTTTTAACAAAAAGACTTTTTAACAAAAAGACTTTTTAACAAAAAGACTTTTTAACAAAAAGACTTTTTAACAAAAAGACTTTTTAACAAAAAGACTTTTTAACAAAAAGACTTTTTAACAAAAAGACTTTTTCACAAAAAGACTTTTTCACAAAAAGACTTTTTAACAAAAAGACTTTTCAACAAAAAGACTTTTCAATAAAAAGACTTTTTAACAAAAAGACTTTTTAACAAAAAGACTTTTTAACAAAAAGACTTTTTAACAAAGAGACTTTTTAACAAAAAGACTTTTTAACAAAAAGACTTTTTAACAAAAAGACTTTTTAACAAAAAGACTTTTTAACAAAAAGACTTTTTAACAAAAAGACTTTTTAACAAAAAGACTTTTTAACAAAAAGACTTTTTAACAAAAAGACTTTTTAACATAAAGACATTTTAACAAAAAGACTTTTTAACAAAAAGACTTTTAACAAATAGATTTTTTATCAAAAAGACTTTTTAACAAAAAGACTATTTAACAAAAAGACATTTAAACAAAAAGACTTTAACCAAAAGACTTTTTAACAAAAAGACTTTTTAACAAAAATACTTTTTAACAAAAAGACTTTTTAACAAAAAGACTTTTTAACAAAAAGACTTTTTAACAAAGACTTTTTAACAAAAAGACTTTTTAACTAAATGACTTTTTAAAAGTAAGACTTACAAAACGACTTTAACAAAAAGACTTTTTAACAAAAAGACTTTTTAACAAAAAGACTTTTTAACAAAAAGACTTTTTAACAAAAAGACTTTTTAACAAAAAGACATTTTAACAAAAAGACTTTTTAACAAAAAGACTTTTTAACAAAAAGACTTTTTAACAAAAAGACTTTTTAACAAAAAGACTTTTTAACAAAAAGACTTTTTAACAAAAAGACTTTTTAACAAAAAGACTATTTAACAATAAGACTTTAACAAAAAGACATTAACAAAATGACTTTTTAACAAAAAGACTTTTTAACTAATTGACTTTTTAACTAAATGACTTTTTAAAAGTAAGACTTACAAAACGACATTAACAAAAAGACTTTTTAACAAAAAGACTTTTTAACAAAAAGACTTTTTAACAAAAAGACTTTTTAACAAAAACACTTTTTAACAAAAAGACTTTTTAACAAAAAGACTTTTTAACAAAAAGACTTTTTAACAAAAAGACTTTTTAACAAAAAGACTTTTTAACAAAAAGACTTTTTAACAAAAAGACTTTTTAACAAAAAGACTTTTTAACAAAAAGACTTTTTAACAAAAAGACTTTTTAACAAAAAGACTTTTTAACAAAAAGACTTTTTAACAAAAAGACTTAACAAAAAGACTTTTTAACAAAAAGACTTTTTAAACGACTTTAACAAAAAGACTTTTTAACAAAAAGACTTTTTAACAAAAAGACTTTTTAACAAAAAGACTTTTTAACAAAAAGACTTTTTAACAAAAAGACTTTTTAACAAAAAGACTTTTTAACAAAAAGACTTTTTAACAAAAAGACTTTTTAACAAAAAGACTTTTTAACAAAAAGACTTTTTAACAAAAAGACTTTTTAACAAAAAGACTTTTTAACAAAAAGACTTTTTAACAAAAAGACTTTTTAACAAAGAGACTTTTTAATAAAAAGACTTTTTAACAAAAAGACTTTTTAACAAAAAGACTTTTTAACAAAAAGACTTTTTAACAAAAAGACTTTTTAACAAAGAGACTTTTTAACAAAAAGACTTTTTAACAAAAAGACTTTTTAACAAAAAGACTTCTTAACAAAAAGACTTTTAACAAAAAGACTTTTTAACAAAAAGACTTTTTAAACGACTTTAACAAAAAGACTTTTTAACAAAAACACTTTTTAACAAAAAGACTTTTTAACAAAAAGACTTTTTAACAAAAAGACTTTTTAACAAAAAGACTTTTTAACAAAAAGACTTTTTAACAAAAAGACTTTTTAACAAAAAGACTTTTTAACAAAAAGACTTTTTAACAAAAAGACTTTTTAACAAAAAGACTTTTTAACAAAAAGACTTTTTAACAAAAAGACTTTTTAACAAAAAGACTTTTTAACAAAAAGACTTTTCAACAAAAAGACTTTTCAACAAAAAGACTTTTTAACAAAAAGACTTTTTAACAAAAAGACTTTTTAACAAAAAGACTTTTTAACAAAGAGACTTTTTAACAAAAAGACTTTTTAACAAAAAGACTTTTTAACAAAAAGACTTTTTAACAAAAAGACTTTTTAACAAAAAGACTTTTTAACAAAAAGACTTTTTAACAAAAAGACTTTTTAACAAAAAGACTTTTTAACAAAAAGACTTTTTAACAAAAAGACTTTTTAACAAAAAGACTTTTCAACAAAAAGACTTTTCAACAAAAAGACTTTTTAACAAAAAGACTTTTTAACAAAAAGACTTTTTAACAAAAAGACTTTTTAACAAAGAGACTTTTTAACAAAAAGACTTTTTAACAAAAAGACTTTTTAACAAAAAGACTTTTTAACAAAAAGACTTTTTAACAAAAAGACTTTTTAACAAAAAGACTTTTTAACAAAAAGACTTTTTAACAAAAAGACTTTTTAACAAAAAGACTTTTTAACAAAAAGACTTTTTAACAAAAAGACTTTTTAACAAAAAGACTTTTTAACAAAAAGACTTTTTAACAAAAAGACTTTTTAACAAAAAGACTTTTTAACAAAAAGACTTTTTAACAAAAAGACTTTTTAACAAAAAGACTTTTTAATAAAAAGACTTTTTAACAAAAAGACTTTTAACAAATAGAATTTTTAACAAAAAGACTTTTTAACAAAAAGACCTTTTAACAAAAAGACTTTTAACCTAAAGACATTTTAAACAAAAAAACTTTAACAAAAAGACTTTTTAACTAAAAGACTTTTTAACAAAAAGACTTTTTAACTAAATGACTTTTTAAAAGTAAGACTTACAAAACGACTTTAACAAAAAGACTTTTTAACAAAAAGACTTTTTAACAAAAAGACTTTTTAACAAAAAGACTTTTTAACAAAAAGACTTTTTAACAAAAAGACATTTAACAAAAAGACTTTTTAACAAAAAGACATTTTAACAAAAAGACTTTTTAACTAAATGACTTTTTAAAAGTAAGACTTACAAAACGACTTTAACAAAAAGACTTTTTAACAAAAAGACTTTTTAACAAAAAGACTTTTTAACAAAAAGACATTTAACAAAAAGACTTTTTAACAAAAAGACATTTTAACAAAAAGACTTTAACAAAAAGACTTTTAACAAGTAGATTTTTTAACAAAAAGACTTTTTAACAAAAAGACCTTTTAACAAAAAGACTTTTTAACATAAAGACATTTTAACAAAAAGACTTTTTAACAAAAAGACTTTTAACAAATAGATTTTTTATCAAAAAGACTTTTTAACAAAAAGACTATTTAACAAAAAGACTTTTAAACAAAAAGACTTTAACAAAAAGACTTTTTAACAAAAAGACTTTTTAACAAAAAAACTTTTTAACAAAAAGACTTTTTAACAAAAAGACTTTTCAACAAAAAGACTTTTTAACAAAAAGACTTTTTAACAAAAAGACTTTTTAACAAAAAGACTTTTTAACAAAAAGACTTTTTAACAAAAAGACTTTTTAACAAAAAGACTTTTTAACAAAAAGACTTTTTAACAAAAAGACTTTTTAACAAAAAGACTTTTTAACAAAAAGACTTTTTAACAAAAAGACTTTTTAACAAAAAGACTTTTTAACAAAAAGACTTTTAACAAAAAGACTTTTTAACAAAAAGACTTTTTAACAAAAAGACTTTTTAACAAAAAGACTTTTTAACAAAAAGACTTTTTAACAAAGAGACTTTTTAATAAAAAGACTTTTTAACAAAAAGACTTTTTAACAAAAAGACTTTTTAACAAAAAGACTTTTTAACAAAGAGACTTTTTAACAAAAAGACTTTTTAACAAAAAGACTTTTTAACAAAAAGACTTTTTAACAAAAAGACTTTTAACAAAAAGACTTTTTAACAAAAAGACTTTTCAAACGACTTGAACAAAAAGACTTTTTAACAAAAAGACTTTTTAACAAAAAGACTTTTTAACAAAAAGACTTTTTAACAAAAAGACTTTTTAACAAAAAGACTTTTTAACAAAAAGACTTTTTAACAAAAAGACTTTTTAACAAAAAGACTTTTTAACAAAAAGACTTTTTAACAAAAAGACTTTTTAACAAAAAGACTTTTTAACAAAAAGACTTTTTAACAAAAAGACTTTTTAACAAAAAGACTTTTTAACAAAAAGACTTTTCAACAAAAAGACTTTTTAACAAAAAGACTTTTTAACAAAAAGACTTTTTAACAAAAAGACTTTTTAACAAAGAGACTTTTTAACAAAAAGACTTTTTAACAAAAAGACTTTTTAACAAAAAGACTTTTTAACAAAAAGACTTTTTAACAAAAAGACTTTTTAACAAAAAGACTTTTTAACAAAAAGACTTTTTAACAAAAAGACTTTTTAACAAAAAGACTTTTTAATAAAAAGACTTTTTAACAAAAAGACTTTTAACAAATAGAATTTTTAACAAAAAGACTTTTTAACAAAAAGACCTTTTAACAAAAAGACTTTTAACATAAAGACATTTTAAACAAAAAAACTTTAACAAAAAGACTTTTTAACTAAAAGACTTTTTAACAAAAAGACTTTTTAACTAAATGACTTTTTAAAAGTAAGACTTACAAAACGACTTTAACAAAAAGACTTTTTAACAAAAAGACTTTTTGACAAAAAGACATTTAACAAAAAGACTTTTTAACAAAAAGACATTTTAACAAAAAGACTTTTTAACTAAATGACTTTTTAAAAGTAAGACTTACAAAACGACTTTAACAAAAAGACTTTTTAACAAAAAGACTTTTTAACAAAAAGACATTTAACAAAAAGACTTTTTAACAAAAAGACATTTTAACAAAAAGACTTTAACAAAAAGACTTTTAACAAGTAGATTTTTTAACAAAAAGACTTTTTAACAAAAAGACCTTTTAACAAAAAGTCTTTTTAACATAAAGACATTTCAACAAAAAGACTTTTTAACAAAAAGACTTTTAACAAATAGATTTTTTATCAAAAAGACTTTTTAACAAAAAGACTATTTAACAAAAAGACTTTTAAACAAAAAGACTTTAACAAAAAGACTTTTTAACAAAAAGACTTTTTAACAAAAAAACTTTTTAACAAAAAGACTTTAACAAAAAGACTTTTTAACAAAAAGACTTTTTAACAAAGACTTTTTAACAAAAAGACTTTTTAACTAAATGACTTTTTAAAAGTAAGACTTACAAAACGACTTTAACAAAAAGACTTTTTAACAAAAAGACTTTTTAACAAAAAGACTTTTTAACAAAAAGACTTTTTAACAAAAAGACTTTTTAACAAAAAGACATTTTAACAAAAAGACTTTTTAACAAAAAGACTTTTTAACAAAAAGACTTTTTAACAAAAAGACTTTTTAACAAAAAGACTTTTTAACAAAGAGACTTTTTAACAAAAAGACTTTTTAACAAAAAGACTTTTTAACAAAAAGACTTTTTAACAAAAAGACTTTTTAACAAAAAGACTTTTTAACAAAAAGACTTTTTAACAAAAAGACTTTTTAACAAAAAGACTTTTTAACAAAAAGACTTTTTAACAAAAAGACTTTTTAACAAAAAGACTTTTTAACAAAAAGACTTTTTAATAAAAAGACTTTTTAACAAAAAGACTTTTAACAAATAGAATTTTTAACAAAAAGACTTTTTAACAAAAAGACCTTTTAACAAAAAGACTTTTAACCTAAAGACATTTTAAACAAAAAAACTTTAACAAAAAGACTTTTTAACTAAAAGACTTTTTAACAAAAAGACTTTTTAACTAAATGACTTTTTAAAAGTAAGACTTACAAAACGACTTTAACAAAAAGACTTTTTAACAAAAAGACTTTTTAACAAAAAGACTTTTTAACAAAAAGACATTTAACAAAAAGACTTTTTAACAAAAAGACATTTTAACAAAAAGACTTTTTAACTAAATGACTTTTTAAAAGTAAGACTTACAAAACGACTTTAACAAAAAGACTTTTTAACAAAAAGACTTTTTAACAAAAAGACTTTTTAACAAAAAGACATTTAACAAAAAGACTTTTTAACAAAAAGACATTTTAACAAAAAGACTTTAACAAAAAGACTTTTAACAAGTAGATTTTTTAACAAAAAGACTTTTTAACAAAAAGACCTTTTAACAAAAAGACTTTTTAACATAAAGACATTTTAACAAAAAGACTTTTTAACAAAAAGACTTTTAACAAATAGATTTTTTATCAAAAAGACTTTTTAACAAAAAGACTATTTAACAAAAAGACTTTTAAACAAAAAGACTTTAACAAAAAGACTTTTTAACAAAAAGACTTTTTAACAAAAAAACTTTTTAACAAAAAGACTTTTTAACAAAAAGACTTTTCAACAAAAAGACTTTTTAACAAAAAGACTTTTTAACAAAAAGACTTTTTAACAAAAAGACTTTTTAACAAAAAGACTTTTTAACAAAAAGACTTTTTAACAAAAAGACTTTTTAACAAAAAGACTTTTTAACAAAAAGACTTTTTAACAAAAAGACTTTTTAACAAAAAGACTTTTTAACAAAAAGACTTTTAACAAAAAGACTTTTTAACAAAAAGACTTTTTAACAAAAAGACTTTTTAACAAAAAGACTTTTTAACAAAAAGACTTTTTAACAAAGAGACTTTTTAATAAAAAGACTTTTTAACAAAAAGACTTTTTAACAAAAAGACTTTTTAACAAAGAGACTTTTTAACAAAAAGACTTTTTAACAAAAAGACTTTTTAACAAAAAGACTTTTTAACAAAAAGACTTTTTAACAAAAAGACTTTTTAACAAAAAGACTTTTAACAAAAAGACTTTTTAACAAAAAGACTTTTCAAACGACTTGAACAAAAAGACTTTTTAACAAAAAGACTTTTTAACAAAAAGACTTTTTAACAAAAAGACTTTTTAACAAAAAGACTTTAACAAAAAGACTTTTTAACAAAAAGACTTTTTAACAAAAAGACTTTTTAACAAAAAGACTTTTTAACAAAAAGACTTTTTAACAAAAAGACTTTTTAACAAAAAGACTTTTTAACAAAAAGACTTTTTAACAAAAAGACTTTTTAACAAAAAGACTTTTTAACAAAAAGACTTTTCAACAAAAAGACTTTTTAACAAAAAGACTTTTTAACAAAAAGACTTTTTAACAAAAAGACTTTTTAACAAAGAGACTTTTTAACAAAAAGACTTTTTAACAAAAAGACTTTTTAACAAAAAGACTTTTTAACAAAAAGACTTTTTAACAAAAAGACTTTTTAACAAAAAGACTTTTTAACAAAAAGACTTTTTAACAAAAAGACTTTTTAACAAAAAGACTTTTTAATAAAAAGACTTTTTAACAAAAAGACTTTTAACAAATAGAATTTTTAACAAAAAGACTTTTTAACAAAAAGACCTTTTAACAAAAAGACTTTTAACATAAAGACATTTTAAACAAAAAAACTTTAACAAAAAGACTTTTTAACTAAAAGACTTTTTAACAAAAAGACTTTTTAACTAAATGACTTTTTAAAAGTAAGACTTACAAAACGACTTTAACAAAAAGACTTTTTAACAAAAAGACTTTTTAACAAAAAGACATTTAACAAAAAGACTTTTTAACAAAAAGACATTTTAACAAAAAGACTTTTTAACTAAATGACTTTTTAAAAGTAAGACTTACAAAACGACTTTAACAAAAAGACTTTTTAACAAAAAGACTTTTTAACAAAAAGACATTTAACAAAAAGACTTTTTAACAAAAAGACATTTTAACAAAAAGACTTTAACAAAAAGACTTTTAACAAGTAGATTTTTCAACAAAAAGACTTTTTAACAAAAAGACCTTTTAACAAAAAGTCTTTTTAACATAAAGACATTTCAACAAAAAGACTTTTTAACAAAAAGACTTTTAACAAATAGATTTTTTATCAAAAAGACTTTTTAACAAAAAGACTATTTAACAAAAAGACTTTTAAACAAAAAGACTTTAACAAAAAGACTTTTTAACAAAAAGACTTTTTAACAAAAAAACTTTTTAACAAAAAGACTTTAACAAAAAGACTTTTTAACAAAAAGACTTTTTAACAAAGACTTTTTAACAAAAAGACTTTTTAACTAAATGACTTTTTAAAAGTAAGACTTACAAAACGACTTTAACAAAAAGACTTTTTAACAAAAAGACTTTTTAACAAAAAGACTTTTTAACAAAAAGACTTTTTAACAAAAAGACTTTTTAACAAAAAGACATTTTAACAAAAAGACTTTTTAACAAAAAGACTTTTTAACAAAAAGACTTTTTAACAAAAAGACTTTTTAACAAAAAGACATTTTAACAAAAAGACTTTTTAACAAAAAGACTTTTTAACAAAAAGACTTTTTAACAAAAAGACTTTTTAACAAAAAGACTTTTTAACAAAGAGACTTTTTAACAAAAAGACTTTTTAACAAAAAGACTTTTTAACAAAAAGACTTTTTAACAAAAAGACTTTTTAACAAAAAGACTTTTTAACAAAAAGACTTTTTAACAAAAAGACTTTTTAACAAAAAGACTTTTTAACAAAAAGACTTTTTAACAAAAAGACTTTTTAACAAAAAGACTTTTTAACAAAAAGACTTTTTAACAAAAAGACTTTTTAACAAAAAGACTTTTTAACAAAAAGACTTTTTAACAAAAAGACTTTTTAACAAAAAGACTTTTTAACAAAAAGACTTTTTAACAAAAAGACTTTTTAATAAAAAGACTTTTTAACAAAAAGACTTTTAACAAATAGAATTTTTAACAAAAAGACTTTTTAACAAAAAGACCTTTTAACAAAAAGACTTTTAACCTAAAGACATTTTAAACAAAAAAACTTTAACAAAAAGACTTTTTAACTAAAAGACTTTTTAACAAAAAGACTTTTTAACTAAATGACTTTTTAAAAGTAAGACTTACAAAACGACTTTAACAAAAAGACTTTTTAACAAAAAGACTTTTTAACAAAAAGACTTTTTAACAAAAAGACTTTTTAACAAAAAGACATTTAACAAAAAGACTTTTTAACAAAAAGACATTTTAACAAAAAGACTTTTTAACTAAATGACTTTTTAAAAGTAAGACTTACAAAACGACTTTAACAAAAAGACTTTTTAACAAAAAGACTTTTTAACAAAAAGACATTTAACAAAAAGACTTTTTAACAAAAAGACATTTTATAACAAAAAGACTTTAACAAAAAGACTTTTAACAAGTAGATTTTTTAACAAAAAGACTTTTTAACAAAAAGACCTTTTAACAAAAAGACTTTTTAACATAAAGACATTTTAACAAAAAGACTTTTTAACAAAAAGACTTTTAACAAATAGATTTTTTATCAAAAAGACTTTTTAACAAAAAGACTATTTAACAAAAAGACTTTTAAACAAAAAGACTTTAACAAAAAGACTTTTTAACAAAAAGACTTTTTAACAAAAAGACTTTTTAACAAAAAAACTTTTTAACAAAAAGACTTTTTAACAAAAAGACTTTTCAACAAAAAGACTTTTTAACAAAAAGACTTTTTAACAAAAAGACTTTTTAACAAAAAGACTTTTTAACAAAAAGACTTTTTAACAAAAAGACTTTTTAACAAAAAGACTTTTTAACAAAAAGACTTTTTAACAAAAAGACTTTTTAACAAAAAGACTTTTTAACAAAAAGACTTTTTAACAAAAAGACTTTTTAACAAAAAGACTTTTAACAAAAAGACTTTTTAACAAAAAGACTTTTTAACAAAAAGACTTTTTAACAAAAAGACTTTTTAACAAAAAGACTTTTTAACAAAGAGACTTTTTAATAAAAAGACTTTTTAACAAAAAGACTTTTTAACAAAAAGACTTTTTAACAAAGAGACTTTTTAACAAAAAGACTTTTTAACAAAAAGACTTTTTAACAAAAAGACTTTTTAACAAAAAGACTTTTAACAAAAAGACTTTTTAACAAAAAGACTTTTCAAACGACTTGAACAAAAAGACTTTTTAACAAAAAGACTTTTTAACAAAAAGACTTTTTAACAAAAAGACTTTTTAACAAAAAGACTTTTTAACAAAAAGACTTTTTAACAAAAAGACTTTTTAACAAAAAGACTTTTTAACAAAAAGACTTTTTAACAAAAAGACTTTTTAACAAAAAGACTTTTTAACAAAAAGACTTTTTAACAAAAAGACTTTTTAACAAAAAGACTTTTTAACAAAAAGACTTTTTAACAAAAAGACTTTTTAACAAAAAGACTTTTCAACAAAAAGACTTTTTAACAAAAAGACTTTTTAACAAAAAGACTTTTTAACAAAAAGACTTTTTAACAAAGAGACTTTTTAACAAAAAGACTTTTTAACAAAAAGACTTTTTAACAAAAAGACTTTTTAACAAAGACTTTTTAACAAAAAGACTTTTTAACAAAAAGACTTTTTAACAAAAAGACTTTTTAACAAAAAGACTTTTTAACAAAAAGACTTTTTAATAAAAAGACTTTTTAACAAAAAGACTTTTAACAAATAGAATTTTTAACAAAAAGACTTTTTAACAAAAAGACTTTTTAACAAAAAGACTTTTTAACAAAAAGACTTTTAACATAAAGACATTTTAAACAAAAAAACTTTAACAAAAAGACTTTTTAACTAAAAGACTTTTTAACAAAAAGACTTTTTAACTAAATGACTTTTTAAAAGTAAGACTTACAAAACGACTTTAACAAAAAGACTTTTTAACAAAAAGACTTTTTAACAAAAAGACATTTAACAAAAAGACTTTTTAACAAAAAGACATTTTAACAAAAAGACTTTTTAACTAAATGACTTTTTAAAAGTAAGACTTACAAAACGACTTTAACAAAAAGACTTTTTAACAAAAAGACTTTTTAACAAAAAGACATTTAACAAAAAGACTTTTTAACAAAAAGACATTTTAACAAAAAGACTTTAACAAAAAGACTTTTAACAAGTAGATTTTTTAACAAAAAGACTTTTTAACAAAAAGACCTTTTAACAAAAAGTCTTTTTAACATAAAGACATTTCAACAAAAAGACTTTTTAACAAAAAGACTTTTAACAAATAGATTTTTTATCAAAAAGACTTTTTAACAAAAAGACTATTTAACAAAAAGACTTTTAAACAAAAAGACTTTAACAAAAAGACTTTTTAACAAAAAGACTTTTTAACAAAAAAACTTTTTAACAAAAAGACTTTAACAAAAAGACTTTTTAACAAAAAGACTTTTTAACAAAGACTTTTTAACAAAAAGACTTTTTAACTAAATGACTTTTTAAAAGTAAGACTTACAAAACGACTTTAACAAAAAGACTTTTTAACAAAAAGACTTTTTAACAAAAAGACTTTTTAACAAAAAGACTTTTTAACAAAAAGACTTTTTAACAAAAAGACATTTTAACAAAAAGACTTTTTAACAAAAAGACTTTTTAACAAAAAGACTTTTTAACAAAAAGACTTTTTAACAAAAAGACATTTTAACAAAAAGACTTTTTAACAAAAAGACTTTTTAACAAAAAGACTTTTTAACAAAAAGACTTTTTAACAAAAAGACTTTTTAACAAAGAGACTTTTTAACAAAAAGACTTTTTAACAAAAAGACTTTTTAACAAAAAGACTTTTTAACAAAAAGACTTTTTAACAAAAAGACTTTTAACAAAAAGACTTTTTAACAAAAAGACTTTTCAAACGACTTGAACAAAAAGACTTTTTAACAAAAAGACTTTTTAACAAAAAGACTTTTTAACAAAAAGACTTTTTAACAAAAAGACTTTTTAACAAAAAGACTTTTTAACAAAAAGACTTTTTAACAAAAAGACTTTTTAACAAAAAGACTTTTTAACAAAAAGACTTTTTAACAAAAAGACTTTTTAACAAAAAGACTTTTTAACAAAAAGACTTTTTAACAAAAAGACTTTTTAACAAAAAGACTTTTTAACAAAAAGACTTTTTAACAAAAAGACTTTTCAACAAAAAGACTTTTTAACAAAAAGACTTTTTAACAAAAAGACTTTTTAACAAAAAGACTTTTTAACAAAGAGACTTTTTAACAAAAAGACTTTTTAACAAAAAGACTTTTTAACAAAAAGACTTTTTAACAAAAAGACTTTTTAACAAAAAGACTTTTTAACAAAAAGACTTTTTAACAAAAAGACTTTTTAACAAAAAGACTTTTTAACAAAAAGACTTTTTAATAAAAAGACTTTTTAACAAAAAGACTTTTAACAAATAGAATTTTTAACAAAAAGACTTTTTAACAAAAAGACCTTTTAACAAAAAGACTTTTAACATAAAGACATTTTAAACAAAAAAACTTTAACAAAAAGACTTTTTAACTAAAAGACTTTTTAACAAAAAGACTTTTTAACTAAATGACTTTTCAAAAGTAAGACTTACAAAACGACTTTAACAAAAAGACTTTTTAACAAAAAGACTTTTTAACAAAAAGACATTTAACAAAAAGACTTTTTAACAAAAAGACATTTTAACAAAAAGACTTTTTAACTAAATGACTTTTTAAAAGTAAGACTTACAAAACGACTTTAACAAAAAGACTTTTTAACAAAAAGACTTTTTAACAAAAAGACATTTAACAAAAAGACTTTTTAACAAAAAGACATTTTAACAAAAAGACTTTAACAAAAAGACTTTTAACAAGTAGATTTTTTAACAAAAAGACTTTTTAACAAAAAGACCTTTTAACAAAAAGTCTTTTTAACATAAAGACATTTCAACAAAAAGACTTTTTAACAAAAAGACTTTTAACAAATAGATTTTTTATCAAAAAGACTTTTTAACAAAAAGACTATTTAACAAAAAGACTTTTAAACAAAAAGACTTTAACAAAAAGACTTTTTAACAAAAAGACTTTTTAACAAAAAAACTTTTTAACAAAAAGACTTTAACAAAAAGACTTTTTAACAAAAAGACTTTTTAACAAAGACTTTTTAACAAAAAGACTTTTTAACTAAATGACTTTTTAAAAGTAAGACTTACAAAACGACTTTAACAAAAAGACTTTTTAACAAAAAGACTTTTTAACAAAAAGACTTTTTAACAAAAAGACTTTTTAACAAAAAGACTTTTTAACAAAAAGACATTTTAACAAAAAGACTTTTTAACAAAAAGACTTTTTAACAAAAAGACTTTTTAACAAAAAGACTTTTTAACAAAAAGACATTTTAACAAAAAGACTTTTTAACAAAAAGACTTTTTAACAAAAAGACTTTTTAACAAAAAGACTTTTTAACAAAAAGACTTTTTAACAAAGAGACTTTTTAACAAAAAGACTTTTTAACAAAAAGACTTTTTAACAAAAAGACTTTTTAACAAAAAGACTTTTTAACAAAAAGACTTTTTAACAAAAAGACTTTTTAACAAAAAGACTTTTTAACAAAAAGACTTTTTAACAAAAAGACTTTTTAACAAAAAGACTTTTTAACAAAAAGACTTTTTAACAAAAAGACTTTTTAACAAAAAGACTTTTTAACAAAAAGACTTTTTAACAAAAAGACTTTTTAACAAAAAGACTTTTTAATAAAAAGACTTTTTAACAAAAAGACTTTTAACAAATAGAATTTTTAACAAAAAGACTTTTTAACAAAAAGACCTTTTAACAAAAAGACTTTTAACCTAAAGACATTTTAAACAAAAAAACTTTAACAAAAAGACTTTTTAACTAAAAGACTTTTTAACAAAAAGACTTTTTAACTAAATGACTTTTTAAAAGTAAGACTTACAAAACGACTTTAACAAAAAGACTTTTTAACAAAAAGACTTTTTAACAAAAAGACTTTTTAACAAAAAGACTTTTTAACAAAAAGACATTTAACAAAAAGACTTTTTAACAAAAAGACATTTTAACAAAAAGACTTTTTAACTAAATGACTTTTTAAAAGTAAGACTTACAAAACGACTTTAACAAAAAGACTTTTTAACAAAAAGACTTTTTAACAAAAAGACATTTAACAAAAAGACTTTTTAACAAAAAGACTTTTTAACAAAAAGACATTTTATAACAAAAAGACTTTAACAAAAAGACTTTTAACAAGTAGATTTTTTAACAAAAAGACTTTTTAACAAAAAGACCTTTTAACAAAAAGACTTTTTAACATAAAGACATTTTAACAAAAAGACTTTTTAACAAAAAGACTTTTAACAAATAGATTTTTTATCAAAAAGACTTTTTAACAAAAAGACTATTTAACAAAAAGACTTTTAAACAAAAAGACTTTAACAAAAAGACTTTTTAACAAAAAGACTTTTGAACAAAAAGACTTTTTAACAAAAAAACTTTTTAACAAAAAGACTTTTTAACAAAAAGACTTTTCAACAAAAAGACTTTTTAACAAAAAGACTTTTTAACAAAAAGACTTTTTAACAAAAAGACTTTTTAACAAAAAGACTTTTTAACAAAAAGACTTTTTAACAAAAAGACTTTTTAACAAAAAGACTTTTTAACAAAAAGACTTTTTAACAAAAAGACTTTTTAACAAAAAGACTTTTTAACAAAAAGACTTTTTAACAAAAAGACTTTTTAACAAAAAGACTTTTTAACAAAAAGACTTTTAACAAAAAGACTTTTTAACAAAAAGACTTTTTAACAAAAAGACTTTTTAACAAAAAGACTTTTTAACAAAAAGACTTTTTAACAAAAAGACTTTTTAACAAAGAGACTTTTTAATAAAAAGACTTTTTAACAAAAAGACTTTTTAACAAAAAGACTTTTTAACAAAAAGACTTTTTAACAAAGAGACTTTTTAACAAAAAGACTTTTTAACAAAAAGACTTTTTAACAAAAAGACTTTTTAACAAAAAGACTTTTAACAAAAAGACTTTTTAACAAAAAGACTTTTCAAACGACTTGAACAAAAAGACTTTTTAACAAAAAGACTTTTTAACAAAAAGACTTTTTAACAAAAAGACTTTTTAACAAAAAGACTTTTTAACAAAAAGACTTTTTAACAAAAAGACTTTTTAACAAAAAGACTTTTTAACAAAAAGACTTTTTAACAAAAAGACTTTTTAACAAAAAGACTTTTAAACAAAAAGACTTTTTAACAAAAAGACTTTTTAACAAAAAGACTTTTTAACAAAAAGACTTTTTAACAAAAAGACTTTTTAACAAAAAGACTTTTTAACAAAAAGACTTTTTAACAAAAAGACTTTTTAACAAAAAGACTTTTCAACAAAAAGACTTTTTAACAAAAAGACTTTTTAACAAAAAGACTTTTTAACAAAAAGACTTTTTAACAAAGAGACTTTTTAACAAAAAGACTTTTTAACAAAAAGACTTTTTAACAAAAAGACTTTTTAACAAAGACTTTTTAACAAAAAGACTTTTTAACAAAAAGACTTTTTAACAAAAAGACTTTTTAACAAAAAGACTTTTTAACAAAAAGACTTTTTAATAAAAAGACTTTTTAACAAAAAGACTTTTAACAAATAGAATTTTTAACAAAAAGACTTTTTAACAAAAAGACCTTTTAACAAAAAGACTTTTAACATAAAGACATTTTAAACAAAAAAACTTTAACAAAAAGACTTTTTAACTAAAAGACTTTTTAACAAAAAGACTTTTTAACTAAATGACTTTTTAAAAGTAAGACTTACAAAACGACTTTAACACAAAGACTTTTTAACAAAAAGACTTTTTAACAAAAAGACATTTAACAAAAAGACTTTTTAACAAAAAGACATTTTAACAAAAAGACTTTTTAACTAAATGACTTTTTAAAAGTAAGACTTACAAAACGACTTTAACAAAAAGACTTTTTAACAAAAAGACTTTTTAACAAAAAGACATTTAACAAAAAGACTTTTTAACAAAAAGACATTTTAACAAAAAGACTTTAACAAAAAGACTTTTAACAAGTAGATTTTTTAACAAAAAGACTTTTTAACAAAAAGACCTTTTAACAAAAAGTCTTTTTAACATAAAGACATTTCAACAAAAAGACTTTTTAACAAAAAGACTTTTAACAAATAGATTTTTTATCAAAAAGACTTTTTAACAAAAAGACTATTTAACAAAAAGACTTTTAAACAAAAAGACTTTAACAAAAAGACTTTTTAACAAAAAGACTTTTTAACAAAAAAACTTTTTAACAAAAAGACTTTAACAAAAAGACTTTTTAACAAAAAGACTTTTTAACAAAGACTTTTTAACAAAAAGACTTTTTAACTAAATGACTTTTTAAAAGTAAGACTTACAAAACGACTTTAACAAAAAGACTTTTTAACAAAAAGACTTTTTAACAAAAAGACTTTTTAACAAAAAGACTTTTTAACAAAAAGACTTTTTAACAAAAAGACATTTTAACAAAAAGACTTTTTAACAAAAAGACTTTTTAACAAAAAGACTTTTTAACAAAAAGACTTTTTAACAAAAAGACTTTTTAACAAAAAGACTATTTAACAATAAGACTTTAACAAAAAGACATTAACAAAATGACTTTTTAACAAAAAGACTTTTTAACTAGATGACTTTTTAACTAAATGACTTTTTAAAAGTAAGACTTACAAAACGACTTTAACAAAAAGACTTTTTAACAAAAAGACTTTTTAACAAAAAGACTTTTTAACAAAAAGACTTTTTAACAAAAAGACTTTTTAACAAAAAGACTTTTTAACAAAAAGACTTTTTAACAAAAAGACTTTTTAACAAAAAGACTTTTTAACAAAAAGACTTTTTAACAAAAAGACTTTTTAACAAAAAGACTTTTTAACAAAAAGACTTTTTAACAAAAAGACTTTTTAACAAAAAGACTTTTTAACAAAAAGACTTTTTAACAAAAAGACTTTAACAAAAAGACTTTTTAACAAAAAGACTTTTTAACAAAAAGACTTTTTAACAAAAAGACTTTTTAACAAAAAGACTTTTTAACAAAAAGACTTTTAACAAAAAGACTTTTTAACAAAAAGACTTTTTAACAAAAAGACTTTTTAACAAAAAGACTTTTTAACAAAAAGACTTTTTAACAAAGAGACTTTTTAATAAAAAGACTTTTTAACAAAAAGACTTTTTAACAAAAAGACTTTTTAACAAAAAGACTTTTTAACAAAGAGACTTTTTAACAAAAAGACTTTTTAACAAAAAGACTTTTTAACAAAAAGACTTTTTAACAAAAAGACTTTTAACAAAAAGACTTTTTAACAAAAAGACTTTTCAAACGACTTGAACAAAAAGACTTTTTAACAAAAAGACTTTTTAACAAAAAGACTTTTTAACAAAAAGACTTTTTAACAAAAAGACTTTTTAACAAAAAGACTTTTTAACAAAAAGACTTTTTAACAAAAAGACTTTTTAACAAAAAGACTTTTTAACAAAAAGACTTTTTAACAAAAAGACTTTTTAACAAAAAGACTTTTTAACAAAAAGACTTTTTAACAAAAAGACTTTTTAACAAAAAGACTTTAACAAAAAGACTTTTAACAAAAAGACTTTTTAACAAAAAGACTTTTTAACAAAAAGACTTTTTAACAAAAAGACTTTTTAACAAAAAGACTTTTTAACAAAGAGACTTTTTAATAAAAAGACTTTTTAACAAAAAGACTTTTTAACAAAAAGACTTTTTAACAAAAAGACTTTTTAACAAAGAGACTTTTTAACAAAAAGACTTTTTAACAAAAAGACTTTTTAACAAAAAGACTTTTTAACAAAAAGACTTTTAACAAAAAGACTTTTTAACAAAAAGACTTTTCAAACGACTTGAACAAAAAGACTTTTTAACAAAAAGACTTTTTAACAAAAAGACTTTTTAACAAAAAGACTTTTTAACAAAAAGACTTTTTAACAAAAAGACTTTTTAACAAAAAGACTTTTTAACAAAAAGACTTTTTAACAAAAAGACTTTTTAACAAAAAGACTTTTTAACAAAAAGACTTTTTAACAAAAAGACTTTTTAACAAAAAGACTTTTTAACAAAAAGACTTTTTAACAAAAAGACTTTTTAACAAAAAGACTTTTCAACAAAAAGACTTTTTAACAAAAAGACTTTTTAACAAAAAGACTTTTTAACAAAAAGACTTTTTAACAAAGAGACTTTTTAACAAAAAGACTTTTTAACAAAAAGACTTTTTAACAAAAAGACTTTTTAACAAAAAGACTTTTTAACAAAAAGACTTTTTAACAAAAAGACTTTTTAACAAAAAGACTTTTTAACAAAAAGACTTTTTAACAAAAAGACTTTTTAATAAAAAGACTTTTTAACAAAAAGACTTTTAACAAATAGAATTTTTAACAAAAAGACTTTTTAACAAAAAGACCTTTTAACAAAAAGACTTTTAACATAAAGACATTTTAAACAAAAAAACTTTAACAAAAAGACTTTTTAACTAAAAGACTTTTTAACAAAAAGACTTTTTAACAAAAAGACTTTTTAACAAAAAGACTTTTTAACAAAAAGACTTTTTAACAAAAAGACTTTTTAACAAAAAGACTTTTTAACAAAAAGACTTTTTAATAAAAAGACTTTTTAACAAAAAGACTTTTAACAAATAGAATTTTTAACAAAAAGACTTTTTAACAAAAAGACCTTTTAACAAAAAGACTTTTAACATAAAGACATTTTAAACAAAAAAACTTTAACAAAAAGACTTTTTAACTAAAAGACTTTTTAACAAAAAGACTTTTTAACAAAAAGACTTTTAACAAAAAGACTTTTTAACAAAAAGACTTTTCAAACGACTTGAACAAAAAGACTTTTTAACAAAAAGACTTTTTAACAAAAAGACTTTTTAACAAAAAGACTTTTTAACAAAAAGACTTTTTAACAAAAAGACTTTTTAACAAAAAGACTTTTTAACAAAAAGACTTTTTAACAAAAAGACTTTTTAACAAAAAGACTTTTTAACAAAAAGACTTTTTAACAAAAAGACTTTTTAACAAAAAGACTTTTTAACAAAAAGACTTTTTAACAAAAAGACTTTTCAACAAAAAGACTTTTTAACAAAAAGACTTTTTAACAAAAAGACTTTTTAACAAAAAGACTTTTTAACAAAGAGACTTTTTAACAAAAAGACTTTTTAACAAAAAGACTTTTTAACAAAAAGACTTTTTAACAAAAAGACTTTTTAACAAAAAGACTTTTTAACAAAAAGACTTTTTAACAAAAAGACTTTTTAACAAAAAGACTTTTTAACAAAAAGACTTTTTAATAAAAAGACTTTTTAACAAAAAGACTTTTAACAAATAGAATTTTTAACAAAAAGACTTTTTAACAAAAAGACCTTTTAACAAAAAGACTTTTAACATAAAGACATTTTAAACAAAAAAACTTTAACAAAAAGACTTTTTAACTAAAAGACTTTTTAACAAAAAGACTTTTTAACTAAATGACTTTTTAAAAGTAAGACTTACAAAACGACTTTAACAAAAAGACTTTTTAACAAAAAGACTTTTTAACAAAAAGACATTTAACAAAAAGACTTTTTAACAAAAAGACATTTTAACAAAAAGACTTTTTAACTAAATGACTTTTTAAAAGTAAGACTTACAAAACGACTTTAACAAAAAGACTTTTTAACAAAAAGACTTTTTAACAAAAAGACATTTAACAAAAAGACTTTTTAACAAAAAGACATTTTAACAAAAAGACTTTAACAAAAAGACTTTTAACAAGTAGATTTTTTAACAAAAAGACTTTTTAACAAAAAGACCTTTTAACAAAAAGTCTTTTTAACATAAAGACATTTCAACAAAAAGACTTTTTAACAAAAAGACTTTTAACAAATAGATTTTTTATCAAAAAGACTTTTTAACAAAAAGACTATTTAACAAAAAGACTTTTAAACAAAAAGACTTTAACAAAAAGACTTTTTAACAAAAAGACTTTTTAACAAAAAAACTTTTTAACAAAAAGACTTTAACAAAAAGACTTTTTAACAAAAAGACTTTTTAACAAAGACTTTTTAACAAAAAGACTTTTTAACTAAATGACTTTTTAAAAGTAAGACTTACAAAACGACTTTAACAAAAAGACTTTTTAACAAAAAGACTTTTTAACAAAAAGACTTTTTAACAAAAAGACTTTTTAACAAAAAGACTTTTTAACAAAAAGACATTTTAACAAAAAGACTTTTTAACAAAAAGACTTTTTAACAAAAAGACTTTTTAACAAAAAGACTTTTTAACAAAAAGACTTTTTAACAAAAAGACTATTTAACAATAAGACTTTAACAAAAAGACATTAACAAAATGACTTTTTAACAAAAAGACTTTTTAACTAGATGACTTTTTAACTAAATGACTTTTTAAAAGTAAGACTTACAAAACGACTTTAACAAAAAGACTTTTTAACAAAAAGACTTTTTAACAAAAAGACTTTTTAACAAAAAGACTTTTTAACAAAAAGACTTTTTAACAAAAAGACTTTTTAACAAAAAGACTTTTAAACAAAAAGACTTTTTAACAAAAAGACTTTTTAACAAAAAGACTTTTTAACAAAAAGACTTTTTAACAAAAAGACTTTTTAACAAAAAGACTTTTTAACAAAAAGACTTTTTAACAAAAAGACTTTTTAACAAAAAGACTTTTTAACAAAAAGACTTTTTAACAAAAAGACTTTTTAACAAAAAGACTTTTTAACAAAAAGACTTTTTAACAAAAAGACTTTTTAACAAAAAGACTTTTTAACAAAAAGACTTTTTAACAAAAAGACTTTTTAACAAAAAGACTTTTTAACAAAAAGACTTTTTAACAAAAAGACTTTTTAACAAAAAGACTTTTTAACAAAAAGACTTTTTAACAAAAAGACTTTTTAACAAAAAGACTTTTTAACAAAAAGACTTTTTAACAAAAAGACTTTTTAACAAAAAGACTTTTTAACAAAAAGACTTTTTAACAAAAAGACTTTTTAACAAAAAGACTTTTTAACAAAAAGACTTTTTAACAAAAAGACTTTTTAACAAAAAGACTTTTAACAAAAAGACTTTTTAACAAAAAGACTTTTTAAACGACTTTAACAAAAAGACTTTTTAACAAAAAGACTTTTTAACAAAAAGACTTTTTAACAAAAAGACTTTTTAACAAAAAGACTTTTTAACAAAAAGACTTTTTAACAAAGAGACTTTTTAACAAAAAGACTTTTTAACAAAAAAACTTTTTAACAAAAAGACTTTTTAACAAAGACTTTTTAACAAAAAGACTTTTTAACAAAAAGACTTTTTAACAAAAAGACTTTTTAACAAAAAGACTTTTTAACAAAAAGACTTTTTAACAAAAAGACTTTTTAACAAAAAGACTTTTTAACAAAAAGACTTTTCAACAAAAAGACTTTTTAACAAAAAGACTTTTTAACAAAAAGACTTTTTAACAAAAAGACTTTTTAACAAAAAGACTTTTTAACAAAAAGACTTTTTAACAAAAAGACTTTTTAACAAAAAGACTTTTTAACAAAAAGACTTTTTAACAAAAAGACTTTTTCACAAAAAGACTTTTTAACAAAAAGACTTTTCAACAAAAAGACTTTTCATTAAAAAGACTTTTTAACAAAAAGACTTTTCAATAAAAAGACTTTTTAACAAAAAGACTTTTTAACAAAAAGACTTTTTAACAAAAAGACTTTTTAACAAAAAGACTTTTTAACAAAAAGACTTTTTAACAAAAAGACTTTTTAACAAAAAGACTTTTTAACAAAGAGACTTTTTAACAAAAAGACTTTTTAACAAAAAGACTTTTTAACAAAAAGACTTTTTAACAAAAAGACTTTTTAACAAAAAGACTTTTTAACAAAAAGACTTTTTATCAAAAAGACTTTTTAACAAAAAGACTTTTTAACAAAAAGAATTTTTAACAAAAAGACTTTTAACAAAAAGACTTGTTAACAAAAAGACTTTCTAACGAAAAGACTTTTTAACAAAAAGACTTTTTAACAGAAAGACTTTTTAACAAAAAGACTTTTTAACAAAAAGACTTTTTAACAAAAAGACTTTTTAACAAAAAGACTTTTTAACAAAAAGACTTTTTAACAAAAAGACTTTTTAACAAAAAGACTTTAACAAAAAGACTTTTTAACAAAAAGACTTTTTAACAAAAAGACTTTCTAACAAAAAGACTTTTTAACAAAAAGACTTTTTAACAAAAAGACTTTTTAACAAAAAGACTTTTTAACAAAATGACTTTTTAACAAAAAGACTTTTTAACAAGAAGACTTTTTAACAAGAAGACTTTTTAACAAAAAGACTTTTTAGCAAAAAGATTGTTACATTAATAGCAACAAACAATTATTTCCAGAAGAACATTATAGTCATCCCTTCAATTAATTCTCGTTGAACGAAAGTAAATTAAAATGAATTTTTTTTTATAAAATTAATGGGGAAAAATGAAAATTAGAGAAAATTTCAACTTGAATGTTAACTTTCATATTATTTGAACATGACTTGAATCAAAATAAAGATAGAATAAACTTCAAAATAAACTAATTTATTTTGAAGATTTGATATAAAAAAATTCTTATTCATTTAATACTAAATATTTTCTTCGTTAATTCGAATTTCAATTAATTTGAACTAGCAAAACTATTGAAAATTCCATGGGACGAGAATCAACAAAAATGTTTTGATAAAACCCACACTGCTAGATAGTTGCTTTATTCTATATGACTAATTCTCACACTGCTAGATAGTTCTTTTACCCTATATGACTAATTCTCACACTGTTGGATTGTTCTTTTACCCTATATGACTAATTATCACACTGTTAGATAGTTCCTTTACCCTATATGACTAATTCTCACACTGTTAGATAGTTCTTTTACCCTATATGACTAATTCTCACACTGTTAGATAGTTCTTTTACCCTATATGACTAATTCTCACACTGTTGGATTGTTCTTTTACCCTATATGACTAATTATCACACTGTTAGATAGTTCCTTTACCCTATATGACTAATTCTCACACTGCTAGATAGTTTTTTTTACCCTATATGACTAATTCTCACACTGTTAGATAGTTCTTTTACCCTATATGACTAATTCTCACACTGTTGGATTGTTCTTTTACCCTATATGACTAATTATCACACTGTTAGATAGTTCCTTTACCCTATATGACTAATTCTCACACTGTTAGATAGTTCTTTTACCCTATATGACTAATTCTCACACTGTTAGATAGTTCTTTTACCCTATATGACTAATTATCACACTGTTAGATAGTTATTTTACCCTGTATGACTAATTATCACACTGTTAGATAGTTCCTTTACCCTATATGACTAATTATCACACTGTTAGATAGTTCCTTTACCCTATATGACTAATTATCACACCGCTAGATAGTTCCTTTGCCCTATATGACTAATTCTTACACTGTTAGATAGTTCCTTTACCCTATATGACTAATTATCACACCGCTAGATAGTTCCTTTGCCCTATATGACTAATTCTTACACTGTTAGATAGTTCCTTTATAGTTCTATATAATATTAAATAACACATAGCTTTAAATAAATATTAAGAAAGTAATTGTATCTGATTAAATAAAATACAGGCAAGCCTCGCTTCAAGTACAACTCACTTTAGTAAAAATGACACTTATTTCGAGTCATGTTTCGAAATAAGAACCGTTCTTAGACATAGAAAACGGAGACAATTTTTGTGATTATTTCACGACGGTAACTAAAAAAAATATCAAAATTATAATCAATATAAGGTTATTAGAAGCAGTTGGTTATAAAACATAGAACAATGGGTTTTACAAGTTTAAAATTATAGGTTTATTATAAGTGATTAATATAGGAGAACCCTCTACGATGATCTGTAGACAACTGATACTAGTATGATTAAACATGGCACTTATATAATGCTAAACAGGAAACAAATATACAACACAAGTCATAGCTAGAACCAGGAAATGTTATCATAACATGCTGAGCTGTTAATATTATATAATACATTAGCTAAACACAACATATGCAAAATATAAATATTAAACAATAACTAAGTGTGACTAATACAACAATCTCGTTGTCACACGAGTTATACATTTATCATTCCAATTAATTTAACTAGTTTGTTAAATCTATCAGCATGTAGTGGCTTGGTAAACACATCAGCCAACATTTCCTCACTAGCACAATATTTATTTAAGTTCAATTTCATTTGAGGACACTAAGTCTCAAACATAATGATACTTAATGTCGATGTTTTTTGAACGAGGATGATTTTTAGGATTTTTAGCAAGACATATAGCAGACTGATTATCCTCAAACAAAACTACTGAAGAATTCTTATTAGATAACTTAAGATCTAACAATAACTTATTTAGAAATACCGCTTCTTGAGCAGCGCCAGAAAGAGATGCATATTAAGCTTCTTCTGTTAAAAAGGCTACACAAGTCTGTTTGACAGACAGCCATGAGATTATAGAATCATTTAACAAAAAATAGTATCCTGATGTACTCTTTCTATCATTTCTGTCACCAGCCCAGTCGGCGTCAGGATAACCTACTAATTCTGACGCATCATTTCCATACATAATACCAAGATTCTGAATACCCTTCAGATATCGGAAAATTCGTTTAACAGCTGTCCAGTGTTTACTACATATATGGTTTGGAACAAAATTTTGAAACATTACTAACAGCATATGTAATGTCAGGTCTAGTCTTGATAGATAAGTATAGTAATAAGCCTACTGAAGATGGGTACCTATTCGCATCAACTAATTCACATTCATTTGAAGTTTGTTCAAGATAGGAGCTAACATCAGCTGGTGTGGACACTGGTTTACAATTATTGAAATCAAATCTATTCAATAGTGATTTGACAAAAGCAGATTGATTTAAGGCAATTTTACCATTAGTTTGTACAACATTTACACCTAAGAAATAGGATAACTGTCCTAAGTCTTTCATCTCAAATTTAGAACTCAAATCAGCTTTGATTTTTGTCAATTCATCATTGTGCTTACATGCTATAATTATATCATCTACATATACAGACACAATACATGGAATATCATTAATCATCTAAACAAAGACACAGGGGTCACATTTAGATTGAACAAAGTCTAAGGTTTTAAGATAAGCATCAAAAGAATCATTCCAACATTTTGGTGCTTGTTTAAGTCCATACATTGATTTATTTAATTTACATACAAGATGCTCTTTTCCCATTTTAATATAGCCAGTAGGTTGTCGCATAAAGACATTCTCTTCCAGTTCTCCATACAAAAATGCAGAATTAACATCCATGTGGAGAATTATTAAATTATGTTTAGCTGCCAACGATAACAAAGTTCGCACAGATTCAAATCTAACTACAGGTGCGAAAGTTTCGTCATAATCTATTCCAAATCTTTTGAGAACCCTTGTGCTACTAATCTAACCTTATAAGAACTTATTTTACCTTCGTGTCCCAATTTACGTTTAAACAACCATCTAGAGTTAATTACATTCATGTTCAAGTTAGGCTCGACTAGTTCAAAAACTTTATGCTTATCAAAAGCATCTAATTCACGCTCCATGGCTAGCTGCCATTCAGAAGATTCAAGACTACACCTAGCTTCCTTTACAGTATTGGGTTCAGTCATCATTTTACTAACGGAACCTCTTTCTTCAGAAAAATCCCATTTACCATACCAGTTAGGGGCTCGACGCACTCGTGTAGACTGTCTGAGCTCAGGTTGAACCTCTGGTTGTTCATCAGCTGGTTAAACTACCTGTAATTCAACAGGTGGTTGAATTATGGGAAGTTCATCAGCAAGGTTGTCTTCGTCTGAATCTCCTGAAGGCGCCGCCAATAGAGTGGATGGTAATTTTGTATCAATGAGCCTCTTAGGTGTCTTTGATTCATCAAAGATCACATCTCTGGAATATAAAATTCTTTTAGTTTCAATATCATACAGCCTATATCCCTTAGTAACTGATCTATATCCTAGTAAGCAGCAAACTTTTGCTTTGGGATCTATCTTCTTTCTCTCATCATGTGGGATATGTACATAAGAAGTACATCCGAACACTTGGAGATGTTTTACATTAGGTTTCCTATCGTTTAGTGCTTCATATGGAGTTTTACCTAAGAAAGAGTTTATACATCTGTTTCTAATATAAGTGGCAGTAGCCAGAGCTTCAGCCCAAAACTCCTCAAGATCCGAATCTGAGATCATACATCTTACAACTTCAATTATAGTTCGTTTAAATCTTTCTGCTACTCCATTTTGCTGTGGAGTTTTCGGAATAGTTTTTTCATGAGTGATACCTTCTTTCGTTAAAATTGATTCTAACTTATTTGAGGTATATTCTCCTCCAATATCTGAACGCAATGTCTTAATTTTTCGTTTATAATGTTTTTCTACCATTACTTTCCATTCAACAAATTTCTCAAATATGTCACTTTTATTTGCTATTACATATACCCATGTATAACGTGTTGTATGGTCAATGAAAGTTACTAAGTACGACCAATTACCTATTGATGATGGGGTAATTTTACCACCTACATCTGAATGAATCAAATCAAGAGGTTTAAGATTTTTCCTCCCTCCTATCGGAAACGAGCACTTATGAATTTTCCCATTACAGCAATGTCTACAAACACCTTCTATCGCATTTAGTTTAATATTCAAACCTACTACTAGATCCTTTCGGATCATTTTACACATATTATCCCTCCCTAAATGACCGAACCTTCTATGCCATAACATATCATTCAATTTATTTAAATCAACAGATATCACAGCTGTATGAACTATAACATTTAATACATATAGTTTCCCAACACAGTTGGCAACAGCAATTAGTTCTCCTTCATCATGAATTTTACAATAATTATTATCAAACGTAACCGATTTATTATTACTGGTAATTCTAGAAACTGATAGCAAATTAAAAGCTAACTGAGGCACATGCCAAACATTGGTCAGTGTGCATGCTCTACTGTTACCCACTGGTATTTTAAGATTAACAGCAATATTACCCACAGCCGTAGCATGTAAACTATGTAGACCCGTTTCCGAATTTTACTATTATAGGTTTTTCTAGCAGTACAAAGTTTGAACATAATGAGTCATCCCCTCTCATATGAGCTGTAGCTGCAGAATCTAAAATTCAAGAATTATCCCCAATATCTTTGATACAGAGAGCACTAGCATATAGAGTTCTGTGCTTTTTAACGTTACTTACTTAAACTATACATATTAGCCTGAGATTTGAACTGTTTTGCTTGCATACAATTCTTGTGCTTAAAACAGTCCTTCTTCATGTGACCTACTTTATTGCAAAAGAAACAAATAATACTCTGCTTGCTTTTCACTGAATTTGAACTGCAGCTCTGTTCGATTCTACACCTAATGCTCTGTTCACATTATTTGAATCTAGTGTACTTAACTTTATTGCTTCACGTTTGAGATTTTCAGCGACTGCATTCCAAGATGGTACAGTTGCTTGTAATTCCAATGCTGTGACAATCACATCGAACTGAGTAGGTAGTGAGGAGAGTAAACACATGACTTGATCTTCATTACTCACTGCTTCATCCAAAACAGCAAGTTCTTGAAAGATTTCGGTGAATTCTTTCAAATGAGCTTGAAGGTTGTCTTCAGATGTGAGCTTGAGGTTGAAAAGCCTCTTCTTCAGTCGCAATTTATTGGACCATGTATTTGCCTGAAATACATTTTGTAGAGAACTCCAAACAGTCACTGGATTATCAGGTTCACCAACTATAAATAATTGGTGGGTTGATATAGATAACACAAGACTAGCTAACGCCTTATTATTTCTTGTGGTAAATGCATCCCGGATAGCCTGAGTTGCTGAATCAGCAGGAGCCGTCTCTGTCCCATCAACTATTGACATTAATCCTTCTCTAAGTAGATACATTTTAACCTGTACCTTCCAAGTAGAATAATTGTTTTCAGTTAATGGGGTAATCCCCAAGAATTTATAACTAGCCATGATATGAAAACAAATTGACACTTAATTTATAACAGAGATTTATATTTCAATGTAACTCTAAAAAACAAGTTACCTCTATGCTTTAACCTTTTGGAATTTTATTCACAAGTCTGCTAAGCATACATCTAACTACTGATATATTTGTAGCAGACTTTTGTAAATTATTCTTTCTTTCATGAAGAATAAAATAATACTTGAGTTGAAATGCTATGTTGATCCAATATGAAATAAATCCTGTTATCATTGCAAGCCAATCAAAAATAACCACTTAAGAATATTCAATGTATATTCTCAACAATGCTATTTATAATCTTTTACACTTTAATAAATAACCATTTAAGTTTTTCTCTACTTAACAGGTTATCTCACTTTGTAAAAACGTTTCTCTATGCCCATAACCATTGATAAAACAAAGATTAAATGAACAGTGGTTTTTACAAGTTTAAAAGTATAAAGGAAACAAATATACAACACGAGTCATAGCTAGAACCAGGAAATGTTTTCATAAGACAATTATGCTGAGCTGTTAATATTATAAAATACATTAGCTAAAGACAACAAATGCAAGATATATACATTAAACAATAACTAACTGTGACTAATACAACAGTTGTTTCAGAAATTCAACATGTCCTATTTTAGGGTTAGTTCCGTGTTATTTCACGGTTCCATATTTTTGAACGCGTGAAAATCTTTATATAATAATCATTATTTAAATATTATTTCAATTGGAATCAATGATACCAATTAGAATAGAAGTTTAATAATAATTATAATAGTATCTTTTCTGACGTGTCCGAAATTGTAGAACCAACCAATAACTTGGAACTTAGTACCTAACTACCAAAAACATTTCATAGAGCATAAAATTGCGGTTTGTTAAATGTAGCACAATAATTATAGAAGTATCTAAGTTTCTATTAATTACTCACCTATACTGAGTGAAAGTTAAGCTATGGATGGATTTTAAAACATTTAATAAATGCACGACTTTAAACTTTTTAATCACAGTCACAAACAATGAAAGACTGTATATTATTATCAATATGCTTATATACGTAGTACTCTAATAACTCGTAAAACAAATTTTCTTTCTATAACTGAATACTGATAGAAAATGAGACATATAATCGAGGAGTGACAATAATTATAAATTTCTTGTTACTTTTACTCGCTTTAGTTACCGTTTGGTAACTAAACTGAGTCGTGATTTGGTAACTAAAGCGGGGGATGCCTGTATACATATATGCTAAACAACTGGCATAAGTTTGAATAAAATATCGAAGAGAAATATAATTAATCAAAATATATTAACACATGTATATTGTTAGTGATATATAATGCAAATTGAGGCACACAATGAAAATAAGGGAAACAAAATATAAAAGACAATAAGATGTTAAGTTTGTGGTATCATACGTACCGAATTTGCTTGTATCTAATTACTGAAAGCGTAACGGACGGACTCACGCACTAAGGAAGGAACTAACATAATTATAAGAGGATTGAAGTTGAAATTGATCAATTAAAGATAAATTTTATGTAATTAGATAGTTAATGCAATTTTCTTCTCTAACTTTCAAAAGGTCTCAATATGTCCACCATCTTGACTTAATCTGCGCAGCTGATTTCAGTGAAACTGTTATCAAGCAAGAAGAACCTGCATTGAGGCACTTCCTTCAGTATGAAGTTAAGAACATCAACCACCTGACTGCCATAAGCAAAGTACTGAACTACAGTCAGCAGTCAAGTGCCCACTCGAGTGGAGTTGATATGAATCAAACAAAAGAAATTGAGATAAAGCTTAAGGACAGCTATCGTAACTTCCAACGTTTGAGTGATGGTATCTTCCAAGACCTGCAATCAGTGAGGTAAATTAGTGATAGTAACTTGATATGTGACTGCAGACACACTTAAGTCTCTCTATATATTAGTGCACATTAATGGATTAATATTAGTTTGTCAGAATATAAAAAATACATGAAAATATGACCCAAATTGCTTGGTAGTATATCCTAATAATTTCCTTCCTGTCTTTATTAATTTATTTATTTATCAAAAAATATTTGTTTATTTATTTATTTGGTGTCCGCTTCTTCAGAATGATAATAAATTTATATTTCTTTATTTATTTATTTGGTGTCCGCTTCTTCAGAATGATAATAAATTTATATTAGTTTATTTATTTATTTGGTGTCCGCTTCTTCAGAATGATAATAAATTTATATTTCTTTATTTATTTATTTGGTGTCCGCTTCTTCAGAATGATAATAAATTTATATTAGTTTATTTATTTATTTGGTGTCCGCTTCTTCAGAATGATAATAAATTTATATTTCTTTATTTATTTATTTGGTGTCCGCTTCTTCAAAATGATAATAAATTTATATTAATTTATTTATTTATTTGGTGTCCGCTTCTTCAGAATGATAATAAATTTATATTTCTTTATTGCAAGCTGTATCATGAATACAAACAACTCAAATATTTTGAAGTAAATTGAGTAATAATTTATTCATTGTGCGAAATAAATAGGGTTAGTTACGAGTTATTTGACAATTCCACAATTTCGATTATATCAGAAAAATTATATAATTTATGATTTTTAACATGAAAAATGCATCCATGATTCACACGGGATTACATTGATATAATCATTTAATTATTATGTTTTTATTTTAACGGGACTGTAAACTTTTAACGGGTTATTTACACCAATATTATTACTATTGAAACCCGTTATTTTTAACGGGAAAGTACACTAGTGTGAAATAATTACATTCTCTTCACAACAATTGTCTATAAACTTCATTTATCATTTTTTAATTCTATTGTTCTAAAAAGTGTCCAATGAATAAAAATATTAAAATGTACAAACCGCAAATAGAGAATACATTGAAATTATTAATCAATTTATAAACTATGAATAAACAAAATCATTCCATATTCATTGACTATTTTCCTATTTTACCGACTGATCGGTTAGAAAAATTCCAGTAAAATATTTCCAGTTGTGGAATCACTAAAATTCTACGATTTTCTGCCCTTTTCTCCCCTCAAAACAAAGGAATTTCTCCCCAAGAAAAACTTTCACCATTTCTATTTAGTTTCTGTAGGTAAATATTTTATTGTTATTTACAAGTAATTTCATTTAATTCATCTGCAACTATTGAATAAAGTGATGAAAAACCGTATTAAATAATTCGTTAAATTTGTTCATTAATATTTCAGGTTAAGGTAAAATAATTAATTCTAATTTATTTACTAAATTAATACACGTTTCTGTTATTATTTTTAATATCGAAATGTTACTTTATAAGTTAAAATAATAATAACTTATTAATTTGAATAATTTACCTAATAGTTAAACTAATAGTTAAACTAATAGTCAAACTAATATTTGAACTAATAGTTAAACTAATAGTTAAACGAATAGTCAAACTAATAGTTAAACTAATAGTTGAACTAATAGTTAAACTTATAGTCAAAACTAATAGTTTAGAGTATAGAGTATAGAGTATAGAGTATAGAGTATAGAGTATAGAGTATAGAGTATAGAGTATAGAGTTTAGAGTATACAGTATAGAGTATAGAGTATAGAGTTTAGAGTTTAGAGTTTAGAGTATAGAGTATACAGTATAGAGTATAGAGTATAGAGTATAGAGTATAGAGTTTAGAGTTTAGAGTATAGAGTATAGAGTATAGAGTATAGAGTTTAGAGTTTAGAGTATAGAGTATAGAGTATAGAGTATAGAGTTTAGAGTTTAGAGTTTAGAGTATAGAGTATAGAGTATAGAGTTTAGAGTTTAGAGTAAAGAGTATAGAGTATAGAGTATAGAGTATAGAGTTTAGAGTTTAGAGTTTAGAGTATAGAGTATAGAGTATAGAGTATAGAGATAGAGTGTAGAGATAGAGTATAGAGTATAGAGTATAGAGTTTAGAGTATAGAGTATAGAGTATAGAGTATAGAGTATAGAGTTTAGAGTTTAGAGTTTAGAGTATAGAGTATAGAGTATAGAGTTTAGAGTTTAGAGTATAGAGTATAGAGTATAGAGTATAGAGTATAGAGTTTAGAGTTTAGAGTTTAGAGTATAGAGTATAGAGTATAGAGTATAGAGATAGAGTGTAGAGATAGAGTATAGAGTATAGATTATAGAGTATAGAGTATAGAGTATAGAGTATAGAGTATAGAGTATAGAGTATAGAGTATAGAGTATAGAGTATAGAGTTTAGTAGAGTATAGAGTATAGAGTATAGAGTATAGAGTATAGAGTATAGAGTATAGAGTTTAGAGTATAGAGTATAGAGTATAGAGTATAGAGTATAGAGTTTAGAGTTTAGAGTATAGAGTATAGAGTATAGAGTATAGAGTATAGAGTATAGAGTATAGAGTATAGAGTTTAGAGTTTAGAGTATAGAGTATAGAGTATAGAGTATAGAGTATAGAGTTTAGAGTATAGAGTATAGAGTTTAGAGTTTAGAGTTTAGAGTTTAGAGTATAGAGTTTAGAGTATAGAGTATAGAGTGTAGAGATAGAGTGTAGAGTATAGAGTATAGAGTGTAGAGATAGAGTATAGAGTATAGAGTATAGAGTATAGAGTATAGAGTTTAGAGTATAGAGTATAGAGTATAGAGTATAGAGTATAAAGTATAGAGTTTAGAGTTTAGAGTTTAGAGTATAGAGTATAGAGTATAGAGTATAGAGTATAGAGTATAGAGTATAGAGTATAGAG
The DNA here is from genome assembly GCA_947561585.1 of Caprella mutica. Taxonomy (NCBI): domain Eukaryota; kingdom Metazoa; phylum Arthropoda; class Malacostraca; order Amphipoda; family Caprellidae; genus Caprella; species Caprella mutica. The sequence goes on from CANNZV010002395.1 coordinate 160,324, forward strand.
TATAGAGTATAGAGTATAGAGTATAGAGTTTAGAGTTTAGAGTATAGAGTATAGAGTATAGAGTTTAGAGTTTAGAGTATAGAGTATAGAGTATAGAGTATAGAGTATAGAGTATAGAGTATAGAGTATAGTTAGAGTATAGAGTATAGAGTATAGAGTATAGAGTATAGAGTGTAGATAGAGTAGAGATAGAGTATAGAGTATAGAGTATAGAGTAGAGTATAGAGTTAGAGTATAGAGTATAGAGTATAGAGTATAGAGTATAGAGTATAGAGTTTAGAGTTTAGAGTATAGAGTATAGAGTATAGAGTATAGAGTATAGAGTTTAGAGTTTAGAGTTTAGAGTTTAGAGTATAGAGTATAGTATAGAGTATAGAGTATAGAGTGTAGAGATAGAGTGTAGAGATAGAGTATAGAGTATAGAGTATAGAGTATAGAGTTTAGAGTATAGAGTATAGAGTATAGAGTATAGAGTATAGAGTATAGAGTATAGAGCTATAGAGTATAGAGTTTAGAGTTTAGAGTATAGAGTATAGAGTATAGAGTATAGAGTATAGAGTTTAGAGTATAGAGTATAGAGTGTAGAGATAGAGTGTAGAGATAGAGTATAGAGTATAGAGTATAGAGTATAGAGTATAGAGTTTAGAGTTTAGAGTATAGAGTATAGAGTATAGAGTATAGAGTATAGAGTATAGAGTATAGAGTGTAGAGTATAGAGTATAGAGTATAGAGTGTAGAGATAGAGTGTAGAGTATAGAGTATAGAGTATAGAGTATAGAGTATAGAGTATAGAGTATATAGAGTTTATAG